>JAQQAE010001637.1:0-24690 GCA_029823295.1 Pseudamia nigra
GGTAACTGAGTATTTCTTGCCATAATATTCATTTGTAGAATAGCACTAATAAGGTATTGACTCTGTACCCATCCTTGCTCTGAACAAGACAACTTATGGTTTCAAGCACATTAAAAAGGCAAGAAATGGCACAAATTTGAATAAGGATTACCATGAGTGTGTCAAGCTGTCATCAAAGCTAAACGCAGCTACTTTGGACAATATAAAAAATGTTCTGGGTTGTTAAATACATTTTCGTTTAGTACAGTGGAACCTCGGGTTACGAGTGAATCAAAAAATTTTTGGGTTACGAGGAAGACATTGGACAAAATTTTGTACCAGGTCATGAGCAAAAACTCAGGTTGCAAGTAAATTTTTTCCTTTTTCACCTGAAGTAGTGCTTCGTTTTATGTTTTTTCATCATGGGGCCTAAGAAGGATGCTAGTGCTAAGAAGAAGACCCGTAATATGATCTCAATGCAGGTGAAAGGAAAAGGGCGGATCTGTCCACAGTTAAAGGAATTTGTGCGGTGTTTCTTTAAATATTATATTTCACCAAAGAATAAAAGAAAGAAAACTCAACGTTTCCCATCCCCAAAAATACCATCGGAAACAAAATTAACGAAATCAATACAGATACTCTGTCAAAATGAACTTATATTTGCAATATGAATTTAAAACAAAATCGCAAACTCCACTCAGCTTAAGATGGGTGGTGTCGCCACGTATTCTTAACACAGACATGCAGGACAAATCCCTCATCCAGCCCCGTGCTCCCCCACCAATCAGCCCTGAATCGAAAGTCCCACAACAGTCCACCCAACCCAGAGTTCAGGCCTTTTTATACATTTAATCCCGGGGAGTCCACAGACATGCATGTGGAGTTCTTATAGGAAAACTTACCCGGCTCCTGAGTTTTTCGCTTCACAAGCTTGATCCCAGAATGGATTAATCTCGTAACCCGGGGTTCCACTGTACATAATTCCATGTGTTCTTTCGCAGTTTGGATGTCTTCAGTATTTATAAACAATGTTGAAAACAATTTAAAAATAAAGAACTACTGAAAGCGGTGTAGCCAAACTACTGACTCGTAGGGTATAGTCCTACAGCGGGGCAAATAAGTATTTAGTCAGCCACCAACTGCAAGTTGTCCCACTTAAAAAGATGACAGAGGCCTGTAATTTTCATCATAGGTGCACCTCAACTAAGAGACAAAATGAGGAAAAAAAACATCCAGAAAATCACATTGTAGGATTTTTAGTGAATTAATTGGTAAATTCCTCAGTAAAATAAGTATTTGGTCACCTACAAACAAGCAAGATTTGTGTCTCTCACAGACCTGTAACTTCTTCTTTAAGGGGCTCCTCTGTCCTCCACTCATTACCTGTATTAATGGCACCTGTTTGAATTCGTTATTAGCATAAAATACACGTATCCACAACCTCAAACAGTCACACTCCAAACTCCACTATGGCCAAGACCCAAGAGCTGTCAAAGGACACCAGAAATAAAACTGTAGACTTGCACCAGGCTGGGTTAGACTGAGTCTGCAATAGGTAAGCAGCTTGGTGTGAAGAAATCAACTGTGGGAGTAATTATTAGAAAATGGAAGACATACAAGACCACTGATAATCTCTCTCGATCTGGGGCTCCACGCAACCTCTCACCCCGTGGGGTCAAAATGATCACAAGAACAGTGAGCAAAAATCCCAGAAGCACACGGGGGACCTAGTGAATGACCTGCAGAGAGCTGGGACCAAAGTAACAAAGGCTACCATCAGTAACACACTACGCCACCAGGGACTCAAATCCTGCAGTGCCAGACGAGTCCCCCTGCTTGAGTCAGAATATGTCCAGGCCCGTCTAAATTTTGCTTTTGGAGAGCGTTTGGATGATCCAGAAGAGGATTGGGAGAATGTCATATGGTCAGATGAAACCAAAATAAAACTTTTTGGTGAAAACTCAACTTGTTGTGTTTGGAGGAGAAAGAATGCTGAGTTGCATCCAAAACATCATGCTTTGGGGCTGTTTTTCTGCAAAGGGACCAGGACGACTGATCTATGTAACCAATTAATTCATTAAAAATCCTACAATGTGATTTTCTGGATTTTTTTTTCTCATTTTGTCTCTCATAGTTGAGGTGATCCTCTGATGAAAATTACAGGCCTCTGTCATCTTTTTAAGTGAGAGAACTTGCACAATTGGTAGCTGACTAAATACTTATTTGCCCCACTGTATATATCTGCTGGCTGTCTATAGCAGCAGCTGATTATATCACTATAAATAAACCACTCAGAGATAAAAAAAAAAAAATCTGCAGCACACTACCGGTATGTCTTTTATACTAGATGCATTCAGCCTTGTCGGTCAAGCTACGTTCTGTGGAACTGCAATGTTGTTTCCAAAATAAAACTAGATTCCCTGGAATTGCACATAGCGAACATTGGAATCTACTTTTAACCACACGCTCCACTTAGATCTTCCCGTCATTTGTCATTATTTATGCTGGGTGAGGCCAATGAATATCTAACCTCTGCTGGACAATAGTTTAGTGACTGATTCTTGTTAAGTGGAAACAAACACAACAAGGCTTTGCACAACACTGCAGAAGCACTTCTCATCATAAAACCAGATATAGTTGTATTATTTTCAGGGCAATTACTTTTGCAACAAATTCTATAAACATGTAGAAATTATGAAATAAAAATTCCTAGTCTATGGTCAGTGGTGGAAGAAGCATCCTTGACATAAATAAAAGCACAAATACCATCCTGTGAAAATAATCCGCACTACAAGTGAAAGTCCTGCATCATGCAAAAATATGTAAATGTAGAAGTCCACACTGTGCAGAAAATGGACTTTAGTTAATTTTACTACCTTTGCATACTACTAAAAATTCCAATGTATAGCAATACATCATGTTCTATAAGATCATTGTAAGTTCACAAAAATACTGTCCTGTGAGAACCATGTATCTGTAAAAATATATCATTTTATAAATGTGGAACAACAGCCCTGTGTTTACCTTATAGATAATACACAAGCACAATTTAAAGACAGATTTTTTTGGCGTCATAAAACTAAAAGTTAGACTGCCAATTTTACATTTGGCATGGTTGAAAGACAAATCTCTCTTGCGATTTGAAAAATATAACAGTGCATTTGCTTTATGACAATGCTGTGAGCAGTCATCTAGGTCTTTGAAGATTAAAAAGCAGAGATTTGTCCACCAATCAAGGAAGATGCAATCCTAAAAATGAATCATTCAGTTTATGACAAGCAGTCATAATTAACACATTTGGAGATGCATGGTTTTCAACAGATATAAAGGAGAAACATAAGTAGAAAATAAAGCTGTGGAGTAAAAAGTACAACATTAGCTTGAGAAGTAAAATGTCCATGAAATTAAAAGTACGAACACACTACAGCAGTAAACCTTTTAGGTACATTCACCACAGTTTCTCAGCCACAAATGAAATACATTATATCGTTTCTCTTTCCTACAGATACAAACAGTTGTAATTTTACTCTCTTTGTGTGGAAGTGCTGCTAGCTCTCAGGTCTTCTTCCAGTATTCTCGGTTCACTATCTTTCCCGAGGAGACCTTTCTGCATTTATTTTTAATGTTCATTAAGAATCTCAAAGTGTGACACCCTGTATCATGCCTGAACTCTCATCCTGTGCCTGATAATTGGGGTTATACAGGGTGTACAAGTGGATATGCCAACTAAATTAAAACACATTATAAGACCTTTTTAACACCACTAAAAGTAACATTTAAAACTAAATTTTGCAAAGGAAACATACCCAAAAAGTGGAAGAACTCAATAATACCTGCTCTTCTGTAATCTATCTTTCTTAGAGCGTATGAAAAAATAGGTTTATTGTGAACTACCGGTAATATTTTAAAACTAAACACTAGCACAAAGGATGGAGGACGAAGTGAAACGTCCATCTAGTCCTAACGTTTTTTAACAAAATGTAACTCAATAGCTCAAAGTTAAGGCTTTTACAGCAATAATCTGGACGTTTGGGAATTTAATTAAACAGCTGGAAGAGCACATTTACGTTCTTTACACCAGTTGTTTAGAAGGGATCTTCACAATATCACGGTTATATCTGCATTTGACACTATACAAAACGCCGGGTGTAACTTTAAAACTGTGCTCTGTAAGAAGAGTTGAAATTTTATCTTGATTTCTTAAAATAAAATTTCAATATTCTCATTCGTGACTCTGAAATTATACCGTACATGGCCTTAAAAAGCACGTACTTTAGCCATTAGTTACATTAAGGCGTGTACAATATAAATAAACATCGAGTGTAAGTCGAAATACTTGTTTATTCTGCAACACCTGTATTTTGGGTTAACTTAACGGGCTATCCATTAGCAAGAAAACCTCTCCAGTTACACGGCAGGGCTTTCCTCCGGCTCGCTTCATGTGTAAAAGGATCACAGCCGAGCAGAAGTGTTATGAACCTAACGTTGGGCTCTTTAGACAGCTGGCGCTAGAACACATGCGATTTTCTCAGGAAGTCCTGATGAGTTCTCAGAAAGTGCAGCTGACGTCTGTTAGCGTCAGCCAGCATTAGCTAACAGAGCTCTGCTCCGAACACTGGACCGCTGCTGCACGTTGTAGTTAGCTACGGAAGTCAAACACTACGACACTAAAGCAGGCTACTACTTTCTCAGCACCGTCACCTCTACACAGTATGATAGAGTCTAAACGTTTCTGCGTGATTGGCTCTGAAGCAAAACTAACAAATCCCGGTGTAGCTCGCTGTCCAACGGTGGCTACAAATTAGCTAGCTAAGTCAGTTAGCATCCGATCGTCATAGAAACACGAGAGGCCCAGTGTCCCGACTTACGTTGTACAGGTTCTGCCATCTCCCATTCGAGTCAATGTCCTCAAATTCCTGCTCCATTGTGTCCTAGTTACTGCCCCGAGACACTTGCTGGATGATCGCAGTGTTTACAGCACCGTGGTCCAAGTTTACTCCTGTCTGTCAGCCATCTAAGCAGCAGCGAGCGTGACTGTGGGAGTCCCAGCGGGGAGTCAGTGTGTGCAGCCTCCGCACGGCGCGCTGACTGAGGCTGCCAGTCGCGCGCGCGCGTGCGCGTGTGTGTGTGTGTGTGTGTGTGTGTGTGTACCTATCACAAAACACGACCACCCGGACCAGACCTGACACGATGATTTTCCATCTCCACTACATGCACCATCATCTGTTCCCTGCAACATTTAATATCACTGTTCATAATCAGTTTCCTTTTACAAACTTAGGCTGTCATATTCCTGATTATTTTGTTCATTTTTGTTTTGTTGTCTTTTCAAATATGTCCCCTATTTCTCTTGCATGTGTTTATTACATTGTTCATTGTCTTGGTTACTTTGTTCATTTTTTATCCATTCTCATTTAATGTGCAGATCGTTGTGTCGTTTTTGTTGATTGTTTTATTCCTATTGTGGATATTCTATTAGTTTTTTTTTCATTACTGTACCTTCTTTATTTTGTGGATTCGCCCATTTTGCCCACGTGATTTTGTTCATTTCTTTGTATAGTAGTATTCACCTGGCTTTAAATAAACAACAAATCCAAATGAGTAAAATAAGTTCAGCATTTATTCTTCCATCCATCCAGGATGGATGGATGGATGGGGGGGGTGTGCTGGAGCCTATTATACAACTTATTTGAATTACTTGTTTAGATGTTTGAAATGTAACTAAACAACACATAACATAAAAATGCTATGTTATATGAATTCATATGGGTCAAGAACCAAAAGAAGGGAGTATTTGGGAAAAAATGACAATCAAACACAAAATATAGGACACTGGTTGCAACTTAATAGCAGTATATAATGTTGTATGGTAGCCTGGTAATACTGTATTTATTTTCAGTACAACAGTACTGAAAATAAATATTACAGCACAAGTGAATGTTTTAGGTCAGTTGTTTAATCTTGATTTTTACTTCTTAAATGGTGATCCACTGATTGTAAAGCTCTGGCCAGATACTGACATCATTATTCAATGCTGACACCACTGTGATTTTGTTGTTATTTACTACCTTTTGTGCCGTAGAAGCAAATCATATTATTTAGACTTAGTATATTAGAAACAAGCACATGGTCATGATAAAAGCTGGTTTAAGGCGTTTCAACCATTTCTATTCCACTGCGTTTGAGTGAGCACAAATATATTTTTCAAATTTATGAAACACCCTCTCATTTAATACAACAACTGAATATCTGTAGCACAGAACAACAGATGAAATCTCATTAAAACAATCTTCTGTAGAATATATTCTGTTCTCTATATAGGTGATATGGTACATGTAATAATAAAAAGCATATTGAATTTTTATTATCATGGTAAAGCTCCATATTTTCCATAGTTTTGCTCAAACACAAATAGTGTAATTAACTCAAATAGTAGAGCTTTACAATTACTGCATCTAAAAATATACCAAGTCTTCTTTTACTTGGATAATTATGGCTTACACCTCAAGTAAATAAAAAACACAGGGTCTTAAAAATATTAGACTATTTTATAAGAACAAAAAATGTTTTATTACAATGCAGAAAAGTCAAATATCTGAAGAGAATTGTTTATTCATGCCCTCAGTGCTTGGTCAGGGCTCCTTTTGCAGAAACTGCTGAGATGTTTTGGAAAACTAGCCGATGATGCTGGCTCAAATCATCACTAGCGGTGGACACTTCACACTGGATTTCAAGACACTTGGACTCTCCACTCTTCCTCCAGACTCTGCCACCTGGATTTCCATATGAAATGCAAAATTCACTTTCATCTGAAAAAAGGACTTTGAGTCCAGTCCAGTTCTTCTTCTCCTTTGCTTGGTTCTGACATTATCCCTGGTTAAAGAGTGGCTTGACTTTAGGAATCCGACACTTGAAGCACATTCCCTGGACACATCTGTGTGTGGTGACTCCAGTCTCCACCCACTCCTTGTGAAGCTTGAGATGGGTCTGTACACAGAGAGGGAGATCTTTTTAAAATACTTATTCTAACTCATTTAGAAGCTATTTGAAGGTCTTTTATTCCTTACAAATACTACTGAAAGACTTATTTACAGAGCAATGCATCAATTCTCTAAGGATTAATACAAGTGAATTATTTATCACCAGGTACGATTATCTGTTGACCGAAAAATATGCAGGAGCTGAATCAGTCCAGAAGAGGACAGTAGTTCCACATCTACAGTACAAGCTGTCGTTAAATCAAAAGGAGAAGAAAAACCGTAACCTCAGGTCGATGGCGCCCCCTGGAGGCCTGTGCGGTGAACACACTCAGAGGACCCGCCAAACACGCATCCAGTGAACACATGATCAGCCCATTAGCCTTCTGGAGGTAGCACACTGGAGGCTGGTTGCAAGTATGTTTGTAGCTCGCAGTATTTCCGCGGATCATAAAGATCTTATTCACGATGTGTCTTATGACTTTCACGGCCGGAGAATGGCGACTTGTTCCAGTGATCAAAGTGTTAAGGTGAGTTGTAGCTGCTGCTGTTTGCTAATGTTAGCGTTAGCTGTAGCAGCTAGCTTATCAACATGACCGTATCATCAACACTAGCTGTTTGACTTGCCGTACTAACTTATGTGGGCAGTGTATCTGTTATGCCGTTTTGGTTCTATTTCTTGCACATACAGAGTGGTTCCTTCTTAAACGTAGATAAGTTTCCATCATTGCTAAGTTCCCTAGCTCAGAAAGACTGAGACGCTGCAAAAAGTCCAATGTAAATAATTCAAAATGTATGACTTTAACCGTAAAGAACATGCCGCACAGTCATGGATATCTGTATCTTAAACTGCTTAATGCATACACACACAGAAGCAAGTATAACAGCAGTACTGTACTTCTGTTTATTCTTCCAGGTGTGGGATAAAAGTGAGAATGGAGAGTGGCACTGCACAGCGAGCTGGAAGGTAACTGACCACCTGATGCTGTTCAATCAATTCTAAAGAGTAGGCTGTGTCTTATTATTTGTGGATTTAGATGGCTAGATTTCAAAACCTTAAAAATAAGGCATGCGTCCAAGTTTCAATTTTAATGACAGAGATATACAGAACATACAGAGGAAATGAAATGATTAAGGGAAAAAGTGTACAAAACTGATGTGGTGAAAGGGGTATGAGGCAGGTAAACGGGTCCTATAATGTCAAAATAAAGAAGACAGCTGTGAGAAATAACTGACATTTGTTTTTCATGTGTTTGATTTTGCTTTATGCTACTGTATTACTATGTAATATTTAAGGGACTGAGTATTTAAATATATTCTACACGGTGAGAAATTGTATGGACTTTAAATCTTGTAGGTGGGGTTCATAAGCTTAGACATAACTGTGCTGTAAACCTTTTGTGCAATCGATATAAAGTAAACTACACTAATGTTATTATAACAGATAGTATGTTTCATGTGACAGTATCATTGGGTGTCCCATGTCTTTCCTTATGTTTCTCTCTTGTGTTTTCTGCTGTAGATGTAGCCTAAGATATTTAATATTGCATTAATATGATGCCCTCTCTTATCTGTGCAGACGCACAGTGGTTCAGTGTGGAGGGTAACCTGGGCTCATCCAGAATTCGGTCAGGTTTTGGCCTCATGTTCCTTTGACAGGACAGCAGCTGTCTGGGAGGAAATTGTCGGGGAGTCAAATGACAAACAGAGAGGACTAAGTCACTGGGTTTGTGACCGTTTTAACATTCTTCTAAAGCAAGGCTCACTTTATGTCATTCAAGCTACAATGCATAATATTTTCACATTAAAATATCAAAGGACTAGTTCCAGTAATGTTTTGTAATTTATAAATTATATTATTTCATATGACATCCTGCTTCATTTTGTTGTCAGTGTTGTGCCATTTCTTCTAATCTTAAAGTTACTTGCACATGATTAATTAGAAGGAAATGACAACTGAGAATGGATGTCAGTAAATATGATATGAATGCAATAGTAATAAAAATAGTTTCTTGTTGAAGTAATGCTGGTTCAACATAACTCCCAACTCTATACTGTGTGCTTAAGCTGCAGCATTCATCCACAATCTGTGTAACAACTAGTTTTTGACAGTCAAAACCTCTCACTTTGAACTAGTTTCTTGTTTAAAGAGTGCATTTGTTCTGTTTTAGATAAAGAGAACCACTCTTGTGGACAGTAGAACTTCTGTGACTGATGTGAAGTTCGCTCCTAAACACATGGGTCTGATGTTGACCACCTGCTCTGCGGACGGCGTGGTGAGGATTTACGAGGCTCCTGATGTGATGAATCTCAGTCAGTGGTCGTTGCAGCATGAGATCTCCTGCAAACTCAGCTGTAGCTGCATCTCTTGGAATCCCTCCAGGTTAGACGTCACATCAGTAGATCATGCGTTACATTCTGACTAAGATGAATTCGCATTAAAGTAGAAACATGAAAGGATGTTTTAAGATATTGGATATTAGATGACTTCAAACAATAGGGCATCATGTATTTCTGACCATTTCAGGCAATTATATCGCTTATATCATGTATAAAAATGACAGCTTATAAATAAAAAATTTATCTGCTTTCTGCCACAAGGGCATCTCATTGTGTGACTGCAAATAGCATCAGAACTGAATTGATTTTTTTTTCTCAGGCAAAGTGAATGGACACAATGCAGCAATAATAACAGTTCTAAAAGCACAAAGTTTGGAATTTATGAAATGTTTGTGAAAGGCTTCAGGTAACATCTGTTTTTCTCATTCTGAGCAGATGCTGAAGATATAATAAAATAGTATTTTTATTTGGAATACAGTGAACCTTGAACAGACAGTTTAAAGAAATATATTGTTTGGTTGGGAAAGATGCTATAATGATGCACTGAGGTTGCTGCTCCAGGTACCCAGGTGGCATAGTGCCAGTCGGCTGTTTGTGTCCTATGGTGTTCCTACATGTGACATACTCCTGAAGAAACTAACGTACAATTTTATGCGTTGTCTGGATGTTTCAGAAAACTGCATCACACAGACTTTGATAAGCCTAAGGTACAACAGCCTCAGGTACTCATCTGCTCTCAGTAAACATTGCCATAACAGCCTATATATCAACTCTTTGTGAAGACTGAGTTGTGTAATATGTGAAAACGTGAATTTATTTATCCTCCCCCTTTTTCTTTTGTAATTTTATTTTATATGGACCATTCTGCATGTTTGGAATAAAGGTTAATAATAAAAGAGTGAACACATCTAGTCCTACATCATAAATAACAGAACACCATCTGTACACTCACACACTGGTCTGGAGACTGTTTAGTTTGTGGGGTTTCTACAGAGAGCTAGTTTTTGCAACAAGAAAACATGACTAACCAATTTTTGGAGTGTTACCCTTACTATAGCAGTTTCATAATTTTCTTTTAGCACATCTGTGTTAAATTCAAGACATTCTCTAACCTGACTTACTGACCTGTTTAATAGTAAATTTTATGGAGCTGAACTACAACCTCTTGACCACTGACCACCCACAGACCTTTTATTTAAAAAAGTGGCATTTGAAGATCTGACTCTGTAACCTTTGTTTCTCTGCCTACAGCTCTCGTGCCCACCCGCCAATGTTTGCAGTGGGGAGTGATGACAGCAATGTAGCGTATGGCGGGAAAGTTCAGATCTACGAGTACAACGAGAACACAAGGTACTGCGTGGTAAAGCATTTTTATCAATCTACAAATGTGAAGATTTTTCATTCTGTTGTAAGCAAATATTTTTAATTTTTGCTTTCATTTGATTTTGTTTGATGTCGTGCAGGAAATATGCAAAAGCTGAGACTCTGATGACTGTCACCGATGCTGTTCACGACATCGCATTTGCTCCAAACCTGGGAAGGTCTTTCCATGTCCTCGCCATTGCAACAAAAGACGTCAGAATATTTAAGCTTGTTCCTATGAGGTGAATCCTTCTTTCTTTTTCTATGAATGGATTTTTTTTTTCTTCCTTGATAGCACAGGCAAATCCAAAATTAAACATGCAATGTCAGGGTTCATGAGGCTCAAATAAAGACATCATTTTCAGTCATGGATTGGCCTCCACAGAATTCGCTCATGTAGTGCTCTCAGACAGACATGGTTTGGGTTCTGGCTCCGTTATAGAGTCTCAGAACTGCAGTACTTTCTGGTGAACCACCTCCCATTGACACCAGTTTAACCAGAACCAAAGTGGGAAGACATTACTTGCTCGTTCTGCTCGGCTTCACAACCTGGAGTATGACACCCACTTTTTTTTTGTTCCAGCTAAGAACCAACTTTTCAGGTTCCGAACCAGTTTTTTCCGGTGTGAATGTACCGGCCTGTTCGAGATTAGGCTCAGGGACCAGAACTGGCACTAGTGTGAAAGTCCTAAATGAGTATGTTTGGAATATTCTGTAGAACAGTTTAGACAACACTGCAACTCTTCATGAATGTAAGACCTGGCAGAAAACACTAGATGGAAATAAATGTTGTGACATTGCATAAGCTTTTAGACAAAACGCAATGGCGAATGTGTCGTCTGACTTTTCTTTGGACAGGCAATATATGTTACAGTGTCTCATGTTCAGAATATTTCTAAATAACGATGTTCAAACAGTTAAAAATATTACTAAAGTGTATGTTTTCCGTGTTGGTTCCAGAAAGGAGAACAGCTCCACAGGACCAACGAAGTTTGAGGTGCAGATTGTGGCTCAGTTCGATAATCATAACTCCCAGGTGTGGCGTGTGAGCTGGAACATCACCAGCACTCTGCTCGCCTCCTCTGGGGACGACGGCTGTGTGCGACTCTGGAAAGGTGAGGATTGTTACTGTGAGCTGCTGATGGCTGCTCATCTGTCACGCTTTTTTCTTTTAGTGACAGCTGTAGTGAGCTAACAAAGCTGTTGTTGTCTAACATGTACCAGGTTTCACCACATGACTTCTGTTTAATTATGTCGATCATTTTAGCACTGACAGATATTCAAGAGATGACACACAAAGACAGAGCAAAGATCTGCTTTCACCACTTAGAAAAAACTCAATCTGCAGCTTTTGCTTTTTGAGCAGCAACGGTTTGAACATTCAAATTAAGTTGGTTGGCTTAATTATGTTGTCGTAAATTTGAACCATTGCCACTTAATCACACATATACAAAGAGTCATTCTCCATTTACCCATGTTTTTATGTGTTGTCTTTTAATAATTTCGAGACTTCAGATTACATACTCCTTATCTACAGCTATTTAGTGTCTCGAAGGTGTCATTTTTTTCTGAAGTCTGTGTTGGAAGAGAAATCATTCTTTTGCCTCCACAGAGCTTGGAATTAGTGATACCATAATATATTACTGGTTCTGTACTTGAATTCAATTTTCAGATACCATAAGTTTTTTTCATGCGGCTATATTCTTCTATTTCACTACATCTCAGAGGCAAAAGTTATGCTTTTTACTCCACTACGTTTGTCTGACTGCATCAGTTTAAATTTCCTCCCTGTTTATAATTAACTGAAGAATAAGTGTCCATTTGTGGCTTGTGAAAATTCTCTTACTACCCAAGTAAGTGAAGTCTTTTCAAACCCCTGATAAAGTAAATTGTCACAAAGCTGAAAACAGGCTTGTTTTTCTGCTCATGCAAAGTTTAATTTTTGGAGAAACACAATTCTTAAAGGACCGTGACACCACAAACATGATGGTCCTACAAAATTTGATGCATTGCTATAGATGAAGCTACCAACAGCCTAAAATGTAGATAAAATGGCCAAATCTTAAACGTCTGCAACAATAAAATAAATTCAAAAACATTTATGTAATAGTAAAACACTTGCAGGGATCAATTTATTGCACAGTGACATTTACTTCTCATTCTGGAGTATATTTTTGTCATGGTATGTACTGTAAATCACTTGAATACACAGCTTTTACTTGTAGTGGTATATGTCACTGTACTTGCAACTTGGTCCAGCAAAAAGAAGCCTAGTTAAACAAAGAAGGAACTCGAGCGATGAGAACATCATAATCACAGTAGATGCAGTATTGACAATGAACACTCTTCTGTCCTCCCCTGCAGCTAACTACATGGACAACTGGAAGTGCACAGGCATTCTGAAGGGCGATGGCAGTCCATTGACAGGTTCATCCGGTCAGCCCACAGCTATGAACACCGTGGTGGGCTCCTCTGTTCAGGCGTCTCAGAGCACCCTGAACGGAATGTCTGCAGGAAGGTAGGTGGTGTGGTGTGTCTGACGCCACTCACCGAGCCTGACCCAGAGCCAATCAGAACTGACAACTCACTGTGCCTCACACTGACTGGGAGTGCTGCCGCGCTCTGACCAAACTCCTGAGCTCGAACTGACCCAAATAGTGCACTCAAGCAAAGAGTTTGGCTTCTGGTTGTCTGCATTGAGCCTGTGGAGCTGAATGTGTTGTGTTTTACATCTGGATATCACAACCAAGGTTTCATGTTGTTAGGGTTAGCCCAAAGTTTTTTGTTATAAAAAGATGAATAAAACTGTGTGTATAAATTTAATATGTGACTTTAATACCATTTTGTGTAAAAAAAAAAAAAAAAAAAAAAGTAAAAATAGATAAATAAGTTTCAGCCTGCAACATGACAACATCCACTTATTTCATTACTTTCCAATAAGATATCAGTTAAATGAAAACTCTGTCTAAATTTCTTGTTTTTTGACTTCATTACACTTTAATTTCAAAGTATCCCTGAGCAAGTATTGCCAACCTCTTTGCTGAGCAGGACAGCTTGAATGAACATTATTAACCAACTCTAATAACAACAACAACAGAAGTTTGTTCAAATAAATTCAGTCAAGTCTTAAAATGGTATTGTAAGCAAATAGGTTGCACTAATGAGACCTAATATTGCTTCTGTCTTTACATTGCTTGTGGTTTTTACTAATCATCTGAAATCACTTCTAACAAAGTAACAACAGAGGTATGTGCTACTGTCTGTGTTTGCCCTTTGTAATTAAACGTATAAATGACTGCATAAAGATTTTTTTCTTGAATTTCATTTGTCTGTGGTGTGTGTGGGTAGTCCAAGTAATGTGGTGTTGTACTGCTTGTTGCATGCAGGATTGGCAAGAGAGCTCCCTTTGCCCCTCCCCTGCGGCAGCTGACTTCTCCAAAGATATACCAGCAACCTGCATATTACTAAATGTCACGTCTGCAACAGCTACCATATGCATTCGTCTAATTGTATTTGAACTGTCACATGATTTACTTTGTTGGCATGAAGGCTTCACGCCTCATCTGCATGTCTTCAAGTTTCTTTGATAAGATGTTAAATCATTGAAAAAAATAACCATCTATCACTGCCCTTGTCTGGAATCCTCACCCCTCCTTTTTTGTTTCAAGTGCATTCACGCACCCTTGCAGTCTTCTCGTTTTAATTTCAAATTTTCCACTTTTATGTGTTTCCTCTCTGTACTCCAATTTTGTGTTGTCCTTTTCTTCCCCTGTCTTTGTCTTTGTTGGGTCCATCTCAATCATCTGCTTCAGGTATTTCTTTCCACCTCTGGATCCTCCCAGAGCGGGGACCAGGTATGGTTACCTGCTGCCTCCCTCCTCCCTCATAGAGAACTGTGATGCTGAGCCCATTCAGCCTCAGCAACAGGCTCTGCCACACAGACGCTCCTCTAAAGCCCTGCTGCCCTTACCAGAGGACGAAGGGCAGTAAATCTGGTGGAAAAAAGATGAAAGGACATGATTGCAGCAAAAGAAGGGCAAATAATCTCAATTCATGTTTAATAATGTTTTTTGTATGTTTGTTTGCTTTGTTCTTTATGTTTCAAATTTTTTCTATGCTCATGTCAGGAAGATGTTTTATTAAAACAGTGATAACCATTTTGATAGTCTAATGCACAGGCTACACAGCTATGTTCAGTTTTGTAATTAAATATTTAAATCTGTATGCTCTGTTTTTGGGTGATGTAACAATGGCAGTGTCAGGATAAAATAGACATCTTTAAAAATAAAATAAACACCATAATTCATGAACATTGTGCTATTTCTAATCCATTTATTTCTTCAGAAGCACAAAAATCTTGAATGACTTCCATGTGGAACAGTCCACAAATAGGACATGATTCACCCTCATGCTGTTCCTGTTGCAAAGAGGCTAGGGTACATTGTTTCCATAGGTTGTTTGGATATATGCTGAAAATTAAGGACGTGTGTCACTTATTTTGACAAAAGGCACAATTTCATTGCACAGACGACCAAAATTCCAGTTTTATCTCACACGACATGACTCGAGCTGGAATGCTTGGCAGTTCTTGCAGAAGGCAGCTGCCTGCTAACTAAGCCATTCTTGCAGCTGCTTGGCACTTGATACATCAAACTCCCCACTTGAGAACAAACTATCATACTGTATCTCTTGGTTTTATGCTGAAATGCATGTTTACAACTACCAGATATTAAAATGAAGAACACAATGAAAATAACTATTATAACTATCTCCACACATCTATACTTGTGTTTTTAACTGAGGACAATCGTACAAACTGAGACTAAAATCATTAAAATTAAGTCTCCCCTTTGATTCAGAGCACAGACGCCCAATTGATACATCAATGGGCTATTTTCCAATCAGTCTCAAATGTGTCCAAGACCAGATGAATGACGTGCGTTTAAACCAATCACAATCAAGACTTTCATCCCTCGCTGCGCATTTGTCCAATCAAAGTGATCTAAGATAGTAAATCCCGCCCTTGTAAGATGACGGTGACGCGGGCTTCCTGTGGTTATTGGGCGCTGCTCGATCTTCCAAACTCTGGAACATTTGTTTGCACTATCAGACTTGAAACAATAATGAAATACTCGAGAATTTCGAGAATAACTTTTGGAACTTAACTAAACATTGAGACGCGTTTGCACCAGCTAATAAAGTCGAAACGGGAGTTGCAGAAGAAATGTGGCCGGGCCGCTTCTGAAGTGACGTTGAATGTGAGTGAGTTGAAGTCAAACTATCGTTTTAACATTATGACATAAATCCTCGTGATGATGTACAGTTTTTCAAGAACATGATGGTGTTAACTAGTGTCTGTAACTAGTTAGTTACCCAAAAACACATTGTCAATGAGTTGTAGCTTCGTAAGATTTAATTTAAACTTAAGGAACAAAGTAACGCTAGCTCACATTTGGAGCGTGAGCGGCGCTTGACAAAGCCTCTTGTTTTTAGCAAGCAGCTAGCTTTAAAAGTTAGCTACTTTAGCGTAATTGGCTCATTACTCCCAAGTAGTCTGGCGGATAATTCAAATTGTAGAGGCAAAACAGTATAATGTTTAACAGTATAACGTTTAAATGTTAAACAACATTTAAACAGTACAATGTTTAAATGTTAAAAATATATTTGTCATTGGGTATTACAACACACCTAAAGTATAGTTACTGTAGAGTTTTTGTAGCACAGTCTGATTTTAGTTGAAAGAATATTCAAAACCCGAGCCGTGGGAATTAAACGCTAGGAGATAAAGTTAAACGGAGGCGGAAAATACAACTTATATTTCTCGTTATATTTCTTAGTGTTTGACCACTGGCTCTCTGCCCTGGCAGCTTATAAACCTCCGAGTGCTAAATATGTGTATATGACACAAAATTAAAAGAGTTCTTCAAAGTCAGTCAGTATTGACTTTCCTTTCACGGCTATAAACAGTGGTGGAAGAAATATTACGATCATTCACTCAAGTTAAAGTGCAAAAAGTAATACTACACTGTGCTAATGCGTTTAGGTTTAGTCTTTTACAACTGTATAAGTTGTTCTTGGATAGTCCTACTGGGTTTGTATGTACTGTATGTGACATTGTACTGCTGTAGATGTGTAAAATAATTTAAAAAACGTTACACCTATTTTTCTTTATCCTGTTAGGTTCTTTAATCTCCAACAATACCTCACATCATGTGGTTGTAGCATTGCTGTCCTGTGAGAATCACTTAATGTGTCAAAAGTTTATTTAAGATGGACAGTTTTCTCACTCTGTTAAGTAGCACTTAATCCCCTCATTTTATCACAAGCATTCAAAGTCAGCAGAATTGGAGATGTAAGTTTTTACTGGACAGGAAGGGGACAGAAAGGGTCAATTAACTAACTAAAACTGTCTGGGACATGTAGTGCAATAGCACTATGAGATGTGGTGGAGTAGAAGTACCGGTACAAAGTTGCATAAAGTGATCTGTTTCTTATTTTTCTCTTACTAGATTGTGCAGATGGTTGCTGCTTAAGTTGAGGACAAGCCACGTTTGGCTTCACTTTGTGGAGAAACATGGCAGACAGCTTTTACAAGTTGGAAGATGAAGTCTTTCCTAGTTTTCTCAGCCAGTCCCTGGACAGCACCGTTGGCCGTGCCACGCTGGGGAATGTGACACTGGGCTCTGGCCCAGGACTGCCGGTGGCAGCTTCTACAGTGGCTAAAATTAGACCTGGGTCTGACAACAGGTGGGAACATGCCACTGGTCTGGGCAGATGTGACTTGTGAAAGTTTTTGCATATTCTGAGTCACCACATGGAGCATTTAACTAGTGAGAGCTTCTAATTTGGCTATTGACAAGTTTGTAGTAGCAATATGCTGAAAATATGAATTCCTGATTTGTAAAAACTAGATAGTAATGCATCATAACTGAACATTGGTCCACTGGAAAAAATAAATATTGGTATTAAAAGTATACATTTTTGTGGTCTTTTGACCTTAATTGTACCAGGAATAGGACTAAGCGAAGCTGTGTAAGTTTTCAGCTGCTTCATTACATTTATACAGCACCAGCTGTGATAAAGAGTAGTTCAGTCTGTTACCAATGAGTTGTTTTGTGAGGACAACATAATATGCTCTTGGTTTTCCAGAGGAGATCTTGTTGAGGCATCATATCTGGAGGGCAGAGAGCTGCAGCAGGCTAATTCACTGGCTGGTGAACAGGCCAAATTTGCCCTCAGTTTTAAAGATGACTTGTAAGTATATGTAGTTCATGGGTGTTTACAATGCATTCTTGTGGGTTAAGTCTGCAGAGATGAACTCTTTAAGTCAAGTTTCTGCAATAGTTTTTTTTTCAGTCTTTATTTGAAGTAAGAGCACTTGAAGTCAGGCTTGCAACTAAATATTCTTTGTGTAAAGTTGTACACTTAATTTTAGTTTGTCAATTGATGCTAGGGTGTTCCAATGTGAAGTTTCTTAGAAATGTCTCCAAATTGTTGAAAGGCTGTTTTCTCCTCTGTTTTTATGCTGGCATAGTCATTTACACCCCCTCTATATTACAGGGATAATGCAGAAGACTTCATTGCAGCCCATCGTCTGTCAGACATGCTGGTGAAGATAAATTTGGAAGAAAGTGCTTCCAGAAACCAAGGCTCCATGCTGGGCCCTCCATCTACACAGATGGGCTCCATTCATGGTCAGCCCACAGAACTTGGAACAGGTAAAAGCTCATGTTCTTAATAACAGGGAAGATACTTAAGTGGTACTCTACCTGTACTGACACTAACGTCTATTACCAAGAATACATGCTGAAGTATTGACAAAATATGGCAGTTTAAAAAAACAGTTTTGCTTTCACTACTTGGATTTTCCCGTGTGAACCTGAGGAAAACTGGATCTTGACCGACATATTTTCTTGAAGAGCTTCACCAACTTTTTGCAATTTTGTCTTGAAGGATATTTTTTGTTGGGGTTGTTTAATCCTAGCCGTGACCCTGATCAAATGTCACTAATGTTACTGTTGAATTTTTGTTTGTGGTTTTGGCAGAATAAACACGGATGATGCTGTTAACATTTTTTGTTTTAGAACAACTAATGCAGTACAACAATCGGTGATGTTATTCAATGCACCTCTTTCTGACCGTGTCTGCTATAAAGAAGGCTTTTTACAGTCAGTTCACATTTGTTCCCATGGGCGTGAGCGCCATCCCACCCCAGCTGGACATGTTTTAATGTTTTCAAGACATGTTTTCAGTTATTTCACACTTTTTTGTTAAGTGCATAATTCCATATGTGTTCAAGCATAGTTTTGATGCCTTCAGTGAGAATTTACTATGTAAATGGTAAAAATAAAGGAAACACATTGAATGAGAATGTGTGTCGAAACATTTGGCCTGTACTGTACATCTGAAAACCTCAAAGCACCAAATTACCTCAGTAAAATAATTTTCAGACTGATGTCCCTTATCTCTGGATGAGTGTAAAGCTTTGTTTGTTTCCCTCCAACAGAACTGTCAACTGGGCTTCTGACATTTACACAGTTTGGACATAAAGATAGTACAGATGAAAAGGTACAGTTTTGAAAGGGTTGATGACTGTTTCTTAACACAAAAAGTTGATCACATAGCAATTTTAATGGCAACATAACTTGGACCATATTTCATGTCATCACCTTTCCCAAATAATACCACTGAAAGTCTGTCAATTACATACACTATATTTCACCATATATGTGAGCTTATGCTTACAGTCATTTGTTATCCTTAGGTTCATCCCTTAGCAGCGACGGTGGAAGAGGATAATGTGCAGAGTGAAGGAGTGGACAGTGACCATTTCAGTGACAGTAACTCGAGCTTCTTGGCAAATGAAAGGCTCATGTCTGTGGACAGTATGAACAGTGATCTCACAGGTGTCGCGTACACTTCAATGATTTACCTTTTTTGATCTCTACTTCTTAGTCTTTCACTCCTTCGCAAATAACTAAGACGACTCACACATGGTTGAACCATTTAATCATTGTTTGACCATGTTTACTGTCACCAGATGATGACATAGATTTGAACAACCTGCCAGATGATGAGCTGGAGCTGTACTTCAATAAGCTGGTTCCTCCTGCCATGCAGAGAGGTAGAGTGGATGGTCAAGAGATTCCTGGCGCAGTAAGATAATTTTTTTTCCTGTTGAATTAAACTATCTAACCGTAACTGTACAATTAATATATTGCATTATTTTGTAGGACCTCTCTGTTGCTGCTGATGACCTATCAAAACCAAGTTCTGCAGAGCCCGAACCATACAGACAGCCTTTCCTTGATGATTATGATCAAGTAGGTGCAGTTATTCATCTGAACTACTTTCACATTATGTATAAAAGTGTAAAAAATGGCTTTTTCTTCTTGAAAATACAGAGGTGGTAAATAACTAGGGACGTTAAATCTTTCCACTATTGTAATGGTGTGATTTTTGCTTTTCTGCTCTAAAACGTCTTCCAGTACCATTTCTAGATATTTGTAACCGTTTCAAAGATTACTACTTTTTTACAGACATTCTTGTTTTTTCTCTATTGCAATAACTTTTTGCCCAATAGATTCAGCAGAAAAGTTAATTTCTTCTATATTTATAATGTAATTTATAATGTCTTGCCAATCGGATTTGTTGGCAGTTTTGCCTAAAACTGTTTTTATTTTGCAGCTTTTTTGCTATTGGCTATTAATATCTTTTATTAATAGATGCTTGTCTCACATCAATAAGATAAGACTTTTATCTATCCTGCACTGGGGAAGTTTCTTTGCAACAGCAGCATACAGCGCTGACACAGAAAATAAATAATAGTGCACACATGCAAGTCCAAGTAAATTATACCACATCGACACACACAAGAATAAAAATAAGGAGCATCAGAGAAAAAAATATTGCACTCAAGCTGGATTATGTACAAATTGCACAGGATCATTTACAGATGGGATTATTTACACAATGCAGTGATTAAAGTGCACAGAAAACCAGGCTTGTATTTACAATTGCACAGCTCAACTGAGCAAGAGCAGTACCATTGAGTATGAATGAGGATATGGGTTTTTTGAGCCGCTATATTGCCCAGAGAGAGAGAAACATGGAGCTGTCACTTCAATCACCAAAAATCATATGAATTGCTAGTGTGGTAGTAGCTGCCAGTGTGATGGAATGTCTTATAATTAGCTGCCAGCTGCTCCCCACATTTCCTCCAACATAGACCCCTTTTCCATCTCACCTGTTGTACACACTTTAGAGTGCAGCCCATAAAAACCTCATTTCACTAACAGATTTCTCTCTAAAGACCCTAACTTGTGGATGTAGACTAAACACATCATTCAGTTTTTACATTCTTACTTGGGTGTTTCTCCATGTATGCATTTCTTAATGTATTATATGTATTGTTTCTTTAGGAGGATTTTAAGATGCCTGATGTAAGGCTGGCTGCTACAGGTATGGACTCGTGTCCTGCCAGTGATGAAGAAGATACTGAGGATGAGTTGGAGTCTGCCAGAAGGAGAGACTCCACTAGGACAAGGCTATTGCCAAGCACCTCTAGACAGCTGGTCAGATAAGAGCCTGCTTTTTCATTTATTTTATACCCAGGCATCAATGCTGGTATTGCACACAAAAATACTCCCCTCACAGAGCTGTCCACAAGGACATAGATTAGCCAACCAGTGTGAAAACCTGGCTGACTGGGGGCATGGATTGGAAACATTTTGTACCTTAAAGCCTTGCGCATTCTAATGCCACTATTCCTAGTAGTCGCTGTGAAAATGATTATCAACAAAAATGAGGCATTTTCAATATACATTATCTTTACTACATATCACTTTTTAAATTAAGAATCATTACAACTTAAATACTTATCTACACCTGCATGAAATTGGTTTTTGGCAATGGCACAGAAATTATAAACTGAGACTGTAAAATGATATAGTGATGCTAAAACATTTTCCCTATATGACATCACTATCATTCTAATTTATGGATTCATTTGGAATACTGTATACTAATTTGCGTATAATGTGATGGAGAGAAGTTTTTGTGTAAAATTCCACGACTTTTCCCATGTCTTCGCTGTCTAATATTTGCTAAATCAAGTTAGATATTTCTGAAAGAGTGAAATTGGAAGATAATTTAACCAAAAATGATCAATTGTAAAATATTTGATTAATTTATCAACCTTTCATTGCCTAAATTCACACTGCCAGAGCTAAGCTCTTATTTTTAAGGGCAAAGATGCACTGGCTGGAGTCAAAGAGCATTCATCTCAACTTTACCAGCTCAAAAACTATCCAAAAATCTCTATTACAGTGAGACTGTGGGGCTCCAGCTCAAACTGAGAGTAAACATGCAGTAGATAAAATGTTGTCTACAGTGCTCTTGTGGAAAGCTCTGAGTAATTGCGTTCCAAATCTAGCTTAAAATTTTCATCAGCTTTCCTCTGTGGTAACCTGTGTCTCTTTGCTCCTGCCCACATTGTTGCAGGTTGGAGAGAGTAACCGTCCCACTTTCAGGCCAGGATTGGAGGGAGGCAGCTCTGAGGATGAGTCCTCCAATGGTTATGGTGGTCCATCTTTGTCTGGCATTGAACACAGACGATCTGCAGAGGGACAAGTTATCAACCCACCTGTCACAGGTTGAACAGAGTTTAAAAATCTTGTTATTCATGCTTTGCCAATAGTACTTTGATGTTTTTGGTTACCTGATAATGTGGTCCCTATTTCATGTCAAAATACTTGTTTTGAGACAACAGATATTCTAAATATAGTTTTTCCTTTTGATGGAATGTTTCTTACTCCTTCAGGTGTTCACCTTACCAATCTTGAAGTGATTGTGTGTTGTGCCTCACTGTTAAACCAGGAGATGGCGGAGGTGGTGACGGGAGCAGCGGGAGTGACGAAAGTGGAAATGATGGAGGGGTTTCAACCATCCCTCTTCCAGTGACTGATGTCCAAGCCACCTATGATGTGCTGCGTGGCCTGGGGATTGTGGGTGAGGATGAGGGTAGCGATCTCAGCAATCTGCAAGCACATGTAAGGAACAGTCTTCCCAGACAAACTGCTATAGTCATAATTTTAGAGCATTATTTTGTAATCAACCATTGTGTGCGATAACAATAGAGGATTTTAAAGGTTTTGTGTCAGAAGTGAACATTTGTATTTCTCTTACCAAGTTGGAATGCTGAATTATTCTGTTTTAGTAATTCTTCGTAAGTGGCCATTTGTACAAAAATGATTGTTTTACATTGATATTTTTAATTAATAAAATGTTCAAATGTATTTTTTTTTTTTATGGGAAGATTTGTATCTTTTTGCATAGTATAAAATGATGACAGTGATGCAGTAATTATGGTTTTATACCACTCCATAAACATTGTATTTATTTTTTGGAATTGAATGATTGGATGATTTGTATTTATTTCACGTAACACTATCTTTTTTTTTCTTTTTTTTTCTTTTTTTTTTTTACTGCCACAGCCTAAAGCCTTTGCTTCCCCTGCCAGCAAAGGACCTCTTGTATCTACTCTCCCTTGACAAGTTTTTGTCTGCTAAGATGTTGGTAAGAAAACTTATGAAAGCGCTGTTTGTTTGCTTGCAGATGGGTGACCGTGTTGGACCTGTAGGAACAGGGGAGGCCAGCTCTTCTCAGGGGGTGACAGGGGGAGCTCAGAGGGTTTCTTTGGTGAACTGGAACATGCCACTGGACCGACAGGAGGCATTGGTGAGTGTAGAACTCACTTGTCCTGTTTTAGTTTAATATATTATTTACTTGACACATTATCCTGGTATTTATTGCTATTTTCAAGCCAGGCCTCATTCAGAACCTGACATATGAATATGGCATTAATGAAAAACTTGCCCTACACCTTAAATCCAGTAATGTCTGTCTTCACTTGTTTGGTGGTTCTGCTTTGAATGCTAGAATGCCATGGAGAGTACAGAATCTGGACCTACTGTTGACCGACTCTTGGACTCAGTTTACCTTCGAAGTGGAGCTGGACACAGGAGGCCTCGAGACTCAAACCTTATGACCTCCCACTTTCAAGGGACCCAGGGGAGCTTTCATCTCTCTCAGGTGTCATACATGAAGAACAAAAATGTTCAAATTGCAAAGTCTCTAATAACGATGTATAACAAACTAAAAATTAATTCTGCAGGACCTTTGTAATGTGTAATTGTGTTGTGAAAGTCTTCAACCTCAGTAGCTAATTTAGCTATTTTAGCAATTTTAAGGCTTTTGTAAACAAATAAGATGAGATTACAATAGGATTCCTAACTTCACTCATTTGAAAGTCCTTTTTAAAGGAGCATGGTACACTGTTATTAGGCATCCCTATCTGATCTGTTAAAATGCCCTCTATTAGGTGCTGCTCCCGGATTGTGATGATGAAGAGACTGATGAAGGTGATGCTGTAGATGAGCCTGATGGTTCCAGGCCTCTGGGGATAAGAGGTGGGCCCTGTGGGAACGCCACTGCAGCTGAGGCCTCAGACAGCACCAGTGAGGATGACAACAATCTGCTCTCCACTTCGCTGGAACCCAAGTATTTTTCCCAGAGCTTCCACCAAGAACAGGAGGATTCAGATGATGGGTGGAACAACTTTCCAGAGAATGTGGAGCTGGAGTTTCAGCAAGGTTTGTCTTGATTCATCTTCACTGTAAGGCCTCCTTGTTGGATCAGTAGTTTTCACTCATCTTGCTACAGTGAACTGGTGAACTTCACACTTGACAAAGGAACACAACAACAATAGATTAATTTTCCCACAAAGTACTGTCTACAGTCGGTGGCTAAATGGTGCCTCAAAGACGTGATGTGATGCTGAAGACAGATGTGATGTTAATGTATGATATCATATCATGTGATTGAACACCTTGGCATTACCTCACCAGTGGTGACTTGTAAACGCCTATTAATCTCAGAATAACCACTTTGTATCCATCAATCAATCTTTATTTGTATAGCGCCAATCATAATCACCGATTATCTCTAGGCGCTTCACAATTCAAGGCTGAAA
>JAQQAE010001638.1:0-24684 GCA_029823295.1 Pseudamia nigra
TTTGCTACTTCCTGGTCCTTAACGGTCACCTCTTCTACTCTTCGTTCGCTCTCATTTTCCTCATTCATCAACTCTTCGTTCTCTCTCATTTTCCTCATTCATCAACTCTTTCCTCATTCATCAACTCTTTAATGTTATGGGGGAAATATATTTGATGCATGGTATTAATGTTTAACTCACAAATATCACATGAAAGTGTATTCATACAGCAGAAAACTAACTGATAATTTAGATGCTAAATGTAAGCTATAGCTAGTGCCAATTCATTGACAATTAATAATCTACTTATAGTGCTGCTTTTTCTGGCTCCTGTAAATGTTTTTCTGTACATCAATTGTAAAATACTTTGAAGACCACTCCAGTTTTTTGGCTAGGCAACTATTTATATGTTTGTTCATCCCATTGCAAAATCCTCAGGCTTCTAGAAATCATCTGTGCATGTGATGGAGGAATGCACCGTGCACGTAGGGGGCGTGGCCTTATTCCCCTGCAGTAAGCAGTGTGCTATGTGCATGTGATTGAGGAATAGCATAGATATTCTCAAATATACTTGCATGAAATCTTGTTGTTTTAGTCAAAATGATGCTAAAATATATTTTCTTCAGCTATATTTAAAGTTAAGGGCTGTTAAGGGCCAACTGTCAATTTAGTTAACTCCAGGTTTGTTCCTGTTCTTTCCCATATATTTCCATTAATTCCCATGGAAAGCTTCTAACTTTGAAAATTCCCTATTTGTACCTATGGACAATTTTAAATAAACCCTTGGCATGTTTTTGGATGTGGGTGTAAGCCGGAGTTCCCAGAGAAAACCCACACAGACATGAGTAGAAATATAAAGTCCACACAGAAAGGCCCCACGAGCCAGTGTTTGAACCCAGGAGTGGTGCTAACCACTGCACCACCAACTCATCTTTTTATAGTTCTTTTGTTAAAATTTGTAGTTTTTCCACATTTGTCAATGTTTCCTAGTGTTATGCTCTTGAGTATTGTACCTTTGGGGGAGCTTGTGTATGGGTAGTAGTCAGACTCTGACTGGGTGTATGGCTCAGGAGAATAGGTGGACAGTCTGGAGGACCTGAGTATGTCCTCACTGGTTCTGCTTTTGGTGGCTGCATCCACATAATTGTCTGTGAAAAAATGAAGAAGGTAGGTGTGTCAAGGTGTGCCAGAACCAACAGAACCTAGTGCACAGAAGACTGTACTGAAATGTGCTAAGGGGGCAAATATGTTAATAAAATCAAATAGAAACAGACTCAGAGGGTACATTAACACTGTAATACACAGTCACCAGCTCACAAGTCCTGTCAGAGGGGATCAATATTTCAGCCAGGAACATAAAAATAACCGGTAGTAAATTGAGTTCAGTTACTTCTCAGCCTGAGACACACAGTCATTTCATGAGTGGGGTAAAGAGATGATATTGATGCCACTCTGCAGTAAAGCACAGTCAATGGAAGTCAATGGTTGGTGACATGCAGCATAATGTCAGATAGATCGGTCTTCACTGTTAGCCATTAGCCATGCCAGCCCCAATCCATGATCCATTGAATTCCTGTATACATGATGCACGACACCACTGGCACACATTCTCATCTTTGGGACACACACACCACTTGACGGAATAAGCTTCTACCCGCAAATATTAAGTAAAGTTTGAACATCAGACACAAACTTGGACAAAAAACACTCAACAAAAGACACACAGGCATACATATGCAATATCTAGAGACAGTGAGTGAAACAGTGAGAGGAGGGGGATACTTACAGCGTGGCAAGGTCACCGGGTAAATTGGAGCAGAAGGTGGAAGGAAGTGAATAAAAGTGATTGGATGCAATAAAAAGAGGTGAAAAGAAAAGGGAAACATTATTGGAGCGTCCTCAAGGGAGATATGACAATGTGACAGCTTTGCTACCCATACAGAGCAAAAGGACAGATGCTGTAGAAAGAAAAATGCCAAACTACAGGAGTTTGATACAGCATCTGTTCTATACAGGAAGCAACACTGTTAATTGTACATAACAGGCCTTTGGGTTACAGAGCCACACGACTTTACATGTGTCTGTTGTGGCTTTGGATTAACATCAATCATGGTTAGTGCTGAAACAAGAGAAAGTAATAATCAATAGCTGTTTAGGAAGACATAAAATACCACGAGGATCAATAGGGCTGATGCTGAAGTCAGGATTCTAACAGTGTGAAGGTTTTTGAACTTGACTGTGAAAAATAGGTGTCCAGAAGCGTTTATGTTCGGCCAGTGATGTACTTACTAATTGGTACAGAGACAAAGAGGGGTGGAAGTGTCTATACATGGAGGTCGACACGCTGACCCACAAATACCCACACACAATACAGAGGAACATGCAGGACAATGACAGAGATAAAGTATCCGCCGTCAAGAGTGCTAACTTCCTCCGACTCTCTGCTGAAAAGCCTTTTCCAGAGTAATTTCATAAGGCCTTATTGGTTTTTTCCTTATGAATATTTATACTGAAGCAAAATGCCCAGATGGCTGAAGTGCATTTTAGTTTAATGACTTGTAAAAACAGCAAAAATAGCATCTTGTATTAACCGTGCTGTAGAGCTATTTGTGGGAGTGACAACCACCATAAATCCACCCAATTAAGAAATCTGAGCCTTCACACATCCTCCGTCTTTCCCATATCAGAGACCAAAGCGGCTGCCTGAAGATCCTGCTTATTTCTTAAAAACAATCACATTATCTCCAGTAAATCACACACTGACCACTGGTTAACCGAACAAAGCTGGAAACATATTTTTTCTGTGGTTACAACCTCCGCAATAAATATAAATTCCAGTTTTAATACAGTTCTCCACAGTGCTTTGCTCTTATTCTGCTCCATTGTAGTGAATTGTGTGCCCTCAGAGTGCCATGTACTCAACACTTGTCACACCTCAGCAACCCTTGCTTCATTCATGGCCTGTTCCAGCCCTATTTGCAGACAAGACCCTGTCGTGCTGCAAGAATTGCACGCAGAAGCAAGCATGCGTGTGCTCCTGGCATGCACACTGAACATAGCCATTGCTCTTTTACATGCGGCTACCGGTACTTACTGACTGAGCCCTATCTCCTGTTTCCAGAAAACAGGTTGCACAAGTCGAACCCTATTACTTCTGTGCGTATTTTAGCAAAGCATTAATTGTAACCAGTTATTGGATTTCCATTGTGATGGCCGCAATGTTGATGTAACAAGAGCATCAATACAAATCAGTGCCAAATCATATGGAGTTGCCAAACACATCAATAGGTCAGTAAAAACAGCTACATCGAGTACTCAAACACAGCATGACTAAACTGACAGTAGGACAGGCAGGCTAAGGCGGCGCTAGCTGCACTGTACCCGTTCTCTTATAGATGGGAGGCTTCCTGTAGATGTTGGAGTCTCCTGTGGCTGAGGAGAGAAAGAGGAGATGGAGAAGTGAACATGGAGGAGTAAAAGAGAGACAGGAGGATGTAGGGTTCTGTTGGGATGGCGGGAAGGGGGATAGAGAAAGGAGGGATGGTTGTACAAGAAGGAAGATGCAGTATGGAGGGAAGAATATGCCCCAAAAAAAATTACACGACATTACCAGTCCAAAAGTTTAGACACACCTTCTCCAACACTGTACAATGATACTGAGGATGTCCAAACTATAAAAGACCGTGTATGGAATTATAATATAAACAAGAGAGGACAGAGTGAATGCAAACCTCTGCCAAGGCAGCTCAGTGTCTCTTCACAGTGAAAACCTACCGTTATCATTTGAACCTATGCTCATTTCACCCATAATGCTATTGCACCAAAAGTAATATTCTTAAATGAATTATTTCACCATAAAAACCTATCATTAGCATTTGGAATCACATACATATCATTATTAGTTCAAATAATATTTCCTAATGGCGGTTTTCTTCTGGATCTAGCTCCGTAAATGTTGAAGATATGTCAAATCCGTGGACGCATTATTGAATCAGCAGACGCCCCACTACAGTTTGGTGTCAGTTTCATGTCTATAGCTTTATTTGCTACCTTACAGTAGCTATTTTTCCTCAACCTCTGTAAGTATAAACATTCTGGATCACTATATGTGGAATATTGCCCATATCTGGATCAAACTTTGTGATTTGACAGAACTTTAGAGTTATTTGTTGCATTATAAGGACAAATGTTGAGTTTGGCCCTACTGTATCTCACAATGGTGAAGAATCCTTTGAAAATATTCTTCCCCGTCAATAACAAATTCAATCTGATACTGAGCAGTACTTGTGTGGACAGAGGTGAGTAGAACACACAGAACCAATGTTCAAGTAAGAGTATTATTACTTTATAATTATATTGACTCAAGTAGGAGTAGAAGCACTCATAAACATAAGTAGTTGAGTAAAAGTAATAGTATCTCATAAAAAACTACTCAAATAGTGAGTAACTTCATAATATAGAACTTGTTACATTTCTAACAAATCTCTTGCTAGTTTTTATTCCGTTGTGTTGGTTATTTTGTTCATTTTTTAACCTACCTGATTATTTTGTTTGTTTTTTTTTTCCAGTGTGGTTGCTTAGTTTCTTCACTTTTACTCATTTTCTCGCCTATTTTGATTTGTATTTAAGTGTGTAATTTTGTTTGTTTTTGTGATTGTTTTTGTAAAGTTTTGCTCATTTTCTTGCAGAGTTTATTCATTTTGATCATTTGCATTTAGTCACGTCATTCTTTTCAACCTGCTTACTGATTGAGGTGGAGCAAACTGTAGAACTACATTGTTTTCATCATGAATTTAACTGAGTAATAGTAAAAATATTCTGCACATTATTTTGACAAAAACTACTCATGTATGTGTATAGCAGTAAATGTTCTGGAGTACAACTGCTGTCTGCAAGTGGATATACAAAACAATTGAAGCTGGAATAAAATGGTTTTCTGTGAATGAAGGCTAAAGGCTGGTCTGTCTTTTGATAGATTCACCGACATTTTCTATGGGTCAAACCTTTTCATAAAAGGGAAAGAGTTCAGAAGGCAAGAGGTGACACAAGTTAAGTCTTACCAAGGTACGTGTGATTTTAAAACTGTTCCCGAAGACTTCCTGGTAAATCTGATGAGAGAATACCATGGCCGTGCAAAGCTGTCATCAAAGCTAAATATGGGTACTGTGGACAAATATAAAATATACAGCATGTTCTGGGTTGTCTGATACTCATTTTTACTGTATAATTCCATATATGTTCATTCACAGGTTGGACGTCTTCAGAATTAATGTACAATGATGAAAGTTATAAAAAAATAAGAAAAAACACAGAAAGCGAACGTGTGTCTAAACTTTTGACTTGTAGTGTATGGGTGGTGTAAAAATCTTGGTCACTTTTTCATGTCCTCCCATTCCCAGAGAAATTAGAGTGACCTTTTGAAAATGATTTGTGAATATGGCTTTGGAGCTCATTTGTGGGATTTGTGAGCAGTGTGGTGAGGAGGAGATGAGGAGGAGTCCTACCTGGTACATGAAAATGTTTAGGGGGCTGGTTTGTGGTGGGTGTGCTTGACCGCCCTTCTTGGCCGTAATAAGGTGAGCTCCTGCCGCTCTCAGAGCCTGCAGCCAGCCACAGCCAATCACAGCAAAGGAAACATGAGCATGAAGGAACGCTTCAACACAAATCACACCCGTGCAGATGAAAACCCAACCGCCCAAATATGCATCCAGTAAATTACAAAATGACATCAGATAACTTTTTCACTTGTGTAATGACAGAGGTTATTGGCTTGTCAACAGCACAGCAAGCGTCTCGTGGTACGTATCAACAGTGTCAGTGCACACGTGTAAGAGTTACATGAAATGAGAGCCAGGGAGCATCAGCATTGTATGAGATGGGTGTTTTGGAGCCAAGTGAACTTTCTGCCTTCAGGTGGTGAATCTATAATTCTTTTGTCACCACTGGTTTTATGAGAGGGGACATTTATTGTAAATGGAGAAGTGGTAATGACAAAGAGATGGAAATAAAAAGCAATTAATAATTTAGATAGCATCTTTCTTAAAAGTCATAATGTCCTAAGGTTCTGTTTTTAAAGTTCATTAAGTGCAGTTTTATATTAGGAGTGAACGTGGCTCACCGGGGTAGCCGTAGTGCTGGGGAGAGCGAGGCATGATGGGTGACATGCCCTGACGACTATACGTTGGAGAGTCAATGTAACCTGGACTAGAGCACCGCCTCTGCTTCATATCCAGGCTGTCATAGTCCTGGAAACACACAGGAGACAACGCTGAATAAAAAGACGAGCGGCACGACCTGCAGACAAATAGTTTAGTGGCAGGTCAAAATGACAACAGCGCTTGTTTAAACTCGCCCTCAGAGTTCGGATATGAACGCTGGGAGGAGGAATGCTTACCTGAGAATAGGGAGAGAGTGTCCCAAGTGACTGTGGAATTGGTGGAGAGAGAGGAGTTATTTATATTGTAACAGAGTGCAAACACTATCACATGTCATACACAACCACAAGAGAAGACTGGGCCGAAGCCAAACAGAATTGTCAAAATGTTGTGCTTTATGTAAATGACTGATGGAGTTTGGTGCATGGGATGACTAGCAGCTACCAACAAAAACAGTAAAGTAGTTGTAAAGTCAGAACACCCCGTTGTGTGCCTTAACGGACCTTACTTTGAAAAAATATGTCAGGCAGTAAAAAAGAAAGCATAGATTGTATAAAAATCAACACTGCTACACCAATACCTCTCACTGTTTAAAACACCATAACTCACAAGAGTTAACTTACATCAGGAATGGATAGTTGTGGGCACCATACACTCACTGGCCACCTCATTAGATACACTTGGCAACACAAGATCTAATCATCAAATCACATGGCAGAGGTTCTGTGCATTTAGGCGCGTAGACAAGGTCAAGATGACCTGCTAAAGTCTAAACCAGGCGTGAGAATGGGGGAAATGAATGATAGTGTGCTTATGTGGGTGCATTACCTGAAAAGGTTTGGAAAACACTATTGTAAGTGACAAACTGCTCAAAACCGCTTGAGATGCCTCTTCAGCCCTCAATATGACCAGATTTGTAATTCTTTATCACTCAACAATGAGGTGAAATATGCGGAGGTAATGGCCCATTTGTTGTTTGTGGTGTGTATTATGTAAGGGATGCAGTCTATTCAGCTGTTCTACACAAAATCTCTGCCACAAACCAAAAACAGTCTCTTGCCATTGTACATGCATATCTTTTCTAAAGTAAGGTATGATAGGGCACAGCAGGCAGTGATATTTTTTCAATTGTTTGTATGCAAAGAAATTTATCAATCAACAGTAAAAAAATCTCAAATGCAACAAATTAAATGGAAAAATGACAATGAATTGTCCAAGGAAATCACTTCAAAACAATTATTTACTTTTTTTTAATTTTTGCTGCAACACTCATCTTTGATTTTCTGCAAAAGGTGAGTTGATAGTAAACAAGTTCTTTATAGCGGCAGTACAGTTAAAGGTTCACACAGAAATGCCAGTGAGCTTTGTCAGAAAACTACATGCACAAAGAAATAATAGAATCATATGTGGCTATAGCTGTCATATGACTAAGGTCTGATACAGACACAGAAGTCAGATTCCTTCCATAGTTCATTGACCTTAAATCTACTTCTCAGTTTTCTCCTAAAGGTAGCTCAGTGATGGCTTGCTAAGTCTGAGTGTGTAGCAGTTGTACCTCCCCATAGCTGTAAGTGTCTAGCCTGTCATCAGAGGTGTATCTGTGGTACGGCGGGTATGAGGAGCATATGAGGTCTGGCTGTTGGACCTCGTATATGGCCTTGATCTTTGGCAGGGCAGCTAGGTCCTTATAATCTAGGAACTCATTCTCCACTCTGGCCTGGAGATAGGACACACACATACACACACCGACCATAGACAGAGACAACATCAACCACATGGACACAGTAGAATGGAAACTCCAAGAGTGACAGCGAGACCAGCGAGAGCAGCGAGAGGAGCGAGAGCAGAGGGCAGTGCGTGAACGAGGGAGTGAAGCACATGCTCCTGCATGCATGCACACTCATCAAACACACACATGTACACTGCAGAGCATGGCTGCAGTGTAAGCTGTTGACCTTCAGGAGCTCAGCATGTGTGACACAGAGGCTGAGAAAGAGAGGGAGCAAGGGCGAGGAGACAGTATAGACGACAAGCATGCTTACACTGCATTTCCACCCTATCCATCACCTTATGCAGAAAGGTCATTGATTGCGAGATGAGCAGAGCAGGGCAGGGCTGAGCAGTAACTCCTGCGTGCATGCAGACAGTTCCTAACATGCTAATACATGACAAGCAGCAACACTCAACACACTTTCACAGAGACAGTTAAAAACTGTTCCACATTTGGCTCAGGTACTGTTTTGAAATGGAACTGGTTCAACTCTGCCATGCTTTACAGTACATACACCTGATGCATTTCCCATCAATTTAATCCCTTTATAGTAATAGTAGTGTTTTAGCATATGCTATATTTATAATATTATAAATGCCATCAAACTACAACCAGTTATATCTGACAGGCACTTAACTGTTACAACACTAACAAATTCGGTAACTGTCATGTCTGGATAAAAACATACTTATTATTATATTATACATTATAATCATCACTGTAGCTTTTTTGGATTGCATTCTGTTTGAAGTCACGCTTTATCTTTTCATTACAAGTGTCAAGATTTTTTTTTCTTTGCTTTTGTACAATCCGCTTCAAAACGGAACAAGAACTGTAGATTCACGGCATCATAATCTGTTGTTCAGCTGTTTGAATTAATATCAGTCTTGAGTTCAAGTTAAGTTTGTTGCCAAATTGGGGAAAAACTCTCATGAGAACCCTGACATGTTGTGTTTATAAAATGGACAGCTTGTGCTTTCTTCCCCTCTGTTCTCTCTCTCTCTCTCTCTCTCTCTCTCCGTCCTTCATACAGGACTCTAGATGTTCTGGATGTGCACTTGCTGGTCATGGTCTGGTCCAGCACCTATCGATGCTGTTCAGTGACTGTTTGTTGTTCTATCTCTACTCTTTTCTTTTTTCTGTTCTCTGTCCATTAACCACAACCACTCGAGGCAGATGGCTTCTTCTCAGAGCCCTGGTTCTGCTGCAGGTTTTTCTCTTCCATTAAAGGAAGTCACCCCCAACCTCTCCCCTACCCATCACCCTAGGACTGCTCTCAGAGGTTCTGTTGTGTTTGCTCGCTACACAACACAACAGAACCTCTGTTCCTCAAACATCCTGTGAAGCACCTAGAGGTAATCCTTTAATTGAACTGTGGCTTATCTAACCACAGGATGACTGAGATTCCTTCAACATCTGAACCAGGTAAAAAATAACAGACATACTAGCTTGACAACTGTGAGGCTGTAAGCCATGTTGACTGACAGGTGGCCTGTTCAATCATTTCTTTCGGTCCATCATGAATAATTGGCTGCGAGCTGGTTTCCCATCATCATAGACAGCACCTTAAATAGGGACAGACACAACTTGCAGAGATGTGCCATGGATGCATTTACTGTTATATGTTTAATATAAAAACTATTCACTTTTTGCTAAATTTCAGCCCGTGTTGAGATTGTTTTCCAATGTCCACATGGCAGAGTTCAGAATGTAATGCCAAAGCATGAAATAACAAACACAAATATAAATCTAATATGTATTTTGATTTCATGAAATGCTTCTGTGGGTTTCAGCAGTTTTAGTTAAGACTTTTAAGACATTTCCAAGGTTATTAAGATTTTTAAAAAATTTAGATTTCAGTTCATTATCTACCCAGTGTTTCCAAATGTGTCCGGTGACTTGCACAGCAAAATCCAAACAAGTTCAAAGGAGACAGTTTAACAATTTAATTGATTACCAACATTAGAATTTATATCAATTGCACCAACATTAGAACTGTACCAATCCATGGGTACAAGGTACATTCTAATTTTCAGCTCCAAGTACCACACAGATCTTTCATTCTACCAGTTCCATATACTCAGAGTTTTCAGCCTTGAATCACATCACCCATTTCAGTGTCTGCTGCTTTAGATGCATATGAGCTCCTCCTGTCTATGCCATGGATCCCAAAATGCAGACTTCCTGGCATATTGGTTGTGGTGGTCCTGGAGGGCTGACTAAAGACTGTATAGCAATGACATCAGAACTATGCAGACATCCAAAGGGCATATTTAATGTCCACTAAACTGAAAATAACCTTTGTTTTCCCCCCTTTTGAGTAAGAGTTTTGATCCCCCAGACCTGCTTTACAATAGGAAAATACAGGATTTTTATAATATGGCTCCTTTAAGACCTGCTACAAATGTATTTATTTTGCTGAAGTCTAAAGTGTTAATGTTAAGGCCTTACAGGACCCCATAAAAGCACACATACAATACAAGCAAAAAATAAATACAGCATGCCTTAAAAAACAGAGCTCAGTGACAGACAAGTGAACAGGCCAAGGGAGTGAGCAGCCTCTCAGGTCAGTGCTGAAACATTCAAGCCTATGGGTGGTGCTTGTGTTACTGGTGTTATTTTTGTGCTTTTAGGGAAAGCGCTACAGCAGTCACTGCTAAAGGTGACTAACAACTGAAACTATGTTGGTTACTTACACATATAACCCTGCTGGGAGAACCAATGGAGGAACCTGGTGGAGAGATTGAGGTCTCCGACAGACGTCTGTGCTGTGATATACCAACAAAAAAACAAATAGACAAGGGAGAGTGCACAAAGTGAGAAAAGAGCTGCTGTTATTTTATTTTCATGCTTCATGTTTTCCACCTCACCCTGAGTCTCTTCTCTGCCCTCGCCGCCTGCTTGCATAATGGGTGCCACACCTCGCAGCCTGAAACAAGTGGATGAGAGACAAAACAGATTGTGGTTGGGTGTTCCCACATGCCGTACCTTCGTCTACATAGGCCCGAGTGTGGCCTCTGTGTTTGCGTGTGTGCCTGGCAGTGTGAGGCAGGGGATGTTTTGGTATCAAGTTTCACCTGTCAAGTACATTTCCTCTCCCTCTTTGAACATCATGTTACAGCGGGCGCAGCGGGCACATGTTGGATGGTAGTGTTTCCCTCCAGCCTGAGGCGAGGAGAGGATGGGGAGGATAGGAGACAAGTAGATGTGGAAACAAGGATGGGACGGGGAGGACAAGGAGAAAAGCAGATGTGGAAACAAGGGGGGGAGGAGACAAGGAGACAATGAGAATAAAAGAGGCAAGGAGATAAGGAACGTATAGGGGAGGAGAGGAGACAAGGAGATACAGAAACAAGGAGAGGACGGGGAGGGGAGAGGAGGCAGAAGGAAAAACAAGGAGAGGAGTAATGAGGAGAGAAAACAAGGAGAGGAGGTGTGAGTGAACATAAATTACCATCATAAACAGTTGCACCACAGTGAGGGCTAATCTACAAATTGCAACCCCACCTCGAGCAGGTCATTGTCTCCATATGTTTTCTGGTGTGTATCACCTGACCGCCACTGGCCTCACACTGTACCAAGAGATCATTGCATAGCCTGTGGTTGTTTCATCAGCATGCAGCAATCACATGATAGCCACCACCCATTCTCCTCCATCCCATAATTAGAGCAAAGATCCCTGTAGGTCAGTCACATGAAGAAATGTGCAGGAGTACGTGTGCATGTTCATGTCTGCAGAGAGAAAATGGGAAGTAGGTGGCCCTGCAAGTGAAGGACGTGAGCGCGAAACATGTCCTTGGACATTCAGAAGAGCCCGTGGGAACACATCACACAGGTGAAATGGACACACAAAGATGATGCATGTATGAAGTCACTGTGCCCATTTATACAGTCCAGAATCCAGTGGGGTCTCAGTGGGGCCCATGGCCGAGGAGTGGCCCTGTCCCATCACCTCTGCCCTCCAGATACGCCACCAGAGACTATCTATTTATAGAAGCCCCGCTCACATGACCTGTGTCAAGGAGACCTCAACTGTTTCATGTGCATGAGTATGTGGTGCGGCATTACATCTTTTCATGTAAACCTGCATACACAGTGTAGCTGGGATATCATTTCTTGCTTTTCAGACAATACTACTGTGAAAGTGGCACCCCTGCTTGATAAAAGCACTCTCCCAAAGAACGGCTAATGTGTGATCCTCACTTGTGTCTAAGCTGTATTTTAATCGGCTCCTTCTCTCCCTGCCAGGCTCAGGTTACTCTGAAAGAAGAACCAGGAGAGGATGCTGGAAGACGGCATTTCCGCCTCTTGAATTCCCAGCAGCGGAGTTTTTACCATTTGCGGTCATACAGTATCAGTTCAGCAACTGATAACAGTTTTTATTGAGGGACATTAATAACCTGCTATATTTATAAGTGAAATGAGACACAAATGAAGTAAGGTAAAGACAGGATACATTCAACAAAGAGGGTTTAATGTTTTTTTCCCTGCTTTCTATTGTTCGTTCTCAACGTCAAGGTCCAATATGAGGACACTTAAATCTACAGCATTCACACTTGGATGTTCTGTTGATTTATTTTTCCCTAATTCAAGAGTTTCTTAGGGTTAATTCACAAATTTAGCTCATCTGCTTTGTTCTGATCCAGTACCTAAAATAATACCATTTTTGCAACATCCAGGAAGTGACAACCCAATTGGCCTCAAAACGGCTGTTCAGGTGACGTTTGCTGTTGTCCATCTTGTGTTTATTTTACACCACAGAGTTCATGTAAAGATGCATTTTCACACTATAGCTCATTTAAAGGGAATTTATGGGCAACGGAAGGGAGGTCAGGCTCAGCATGGTTATCAGTACAAATAAACACATAAAGTAAGGTTTGCATATGAGAAAAGAGAAAGTATGCTACTAGGATGTCAACAAACCCTGTTGACATTTTCCTGAAAGAACTTAAAAGCAGACAAGTAAAGGCCTTATCATCTGTGAAAGCCCAGACAGAGGTGTACTGTAAGTTTGGCGAGTTAGTATTGTGGCGCAAGCACCTTTGGGTCACATCGCTTGCATCGTGCTGCATCCAAGGGAGAGGGAGTCATTATGATATCAAAATGTGACAAAAAAAAACCTGACTGTAGTGTGCAAACACAGAAACACATGCACATTTGTTCAGAGGGTGTGTGAAAGAGAGAGGCAGACGGACAGTTACAGAGAGAGAGAGACTTGCAGATAATGGCTGACATGTCCCCATGTCTATAAATAGCCCAGAGAGGCTGACAGTCAGGAACAAAGCACTTTACACCAGCTATTCTGACAAGCAGGGAAGCAAAGGAGCACTGGGACAACAAGGCCCAGTGTGTGTGTGTGTGTGTGTGTGTGTGTGTGTGTGTGTGTGTGTGTGTGAGACAAAGTTTTACTAGGTCCGCTCCCTTTCCTCAGGTCCCAAAAGAAATGAGACACCCTCCAGAGACTCCTCCAAAACATTTAATTAGCACCCGCACTTTATCGCTTCCATTATTTCCAACCCTACTCTCCTCATTATTTTTCCTTCACTTCTTCTTAAACCCATCTTCCTGTGTCTGCCTCAGCTCGTTCCTTTGCTGCTCCTCCTTTAGCTCCTTATTCCAGGTCGCTTTAAGAAGCTGCTTCAGCGTCAGTGCCTAAATGTGCCGAATTTGCGTTCTGAGCTCTCCATCCCCACCTTCGCTCTTTACCCTCTGATCTTTTTATAACTCCCTTTTGCTCTTAACATAACACTTATATTCCCATCCAGCGTTTTGCTTCATATCAGGAGCAGGTAGAGTGTGTGCTCGGCTCGGTGGGATGGAATAGTAAAACACCGTCATGAACTGCTCTAACCAGTCAAACAGAGAGCAGATCGAATTTGGTTTGGCTTGACGAAAGAGGGCAAAATTTTTATCACCCCACAATCTTAAGTCGCTCATTCCCTTAACTGCAGCAGGGCTTAAACTCATCCAAAGATAAAATGCGACTGTTCAGTCCTGATAGCGCTGATTGCTGCCAGATGGCACTGTCAATTCCCACGTCAGAAATTTATACTGATCTACAAAAGCACAGGGCAGAAACTTTACAAAGTAAGGAAAATTACTTTTCTGCAATGATGTAACAGTCTTTTTTGTTCTCAATATGTACATTTTTCTTTGTTTTGTTTCTTATTTTATACATTTTTGCTCATTTTCTTGATTATTTTGCTTCATTTTGTTTATATTGTGTTAATTTTTGTTCTGGAAATGATCCTTCTGCAGGTTTACCTACGGAAACCTTGTTACGACTTTTACTTGTTACGACTTTTACTTCCTCTAGATAGTCAAGTTTGATCGTCTTCTCGGCATTGATTCTTTTGCTCATTTTGTTTCTTATTTTGTTAATTTCTTGATTATTTTTGTTAATGTGTGTTCATTTCAACTTAGATTTTCCTCATTTTCTTGATGTTTCCTGTCTTTATATTTTCTTTATTATTTTACTTTATTTTGTTCATTTTCCTGATCATTTTACTTTACTTTATTTTATTTCTCGTGTTCATTTTTATCCATTTTGATAATTTGGTTTCTTGTTTTGTTCATTTCCTTGGTATTTTTTCATTTTTCCTCTTATGTTGTTAATTTAGATTCATATTTTCCTAATTTTCTAAATTTTTTTACATTTTATTTATCATTTTGCTTTATTTTGTTTCCATTGTGTTCATTTTTATTCGTTTTCTTGATTATTTTGTTTCTTATATTGTCCATTTCTCATTATTTTTGTTCTTAAAATCATTTTGTCTATTTATTTTGTGAATTTGTTTATTTAAATTTCGTGATGATTTTCCTTTTTCATTGTATGTTCTTATTGTGCTGTATTTTGCTTCCTTATTTTGTTATTTTTTCTTCACTTTTATTATTGAGTTCATTTCTTAATTTTTTTGTATATTTTGTACATTTTGAGTCTTATTTTGTATAATTTTTAACAATGTTTATGATATTTCCCTTTTCTTTTTACATCTTCTTTAATATTTTCCTTATTTTCATCATGCTCTTGATAATTAAGTTCATCAGTTTCTTTCATTTTGTTGATTTGCTCTTTTTTACATTCATTTTCAGTCAAATTACTGGAGAATGACTGACTTGGCTTTGTATGGATTTTAGAGCTACTACAAATGTTTTCTGAGATGAAACATGATTGACTCAAGACACTATGTCACAAAATAAGTCACGTCACAAAGTCCAGTTCCAGTCTGAACTCAGTTTTGATCAAAATGTTGAGATACTGCATTTCAACCTGTTGTCTTTTAACTCCTGGTGCCAGTCTCACCTCCAGGACTCTTCCACTGATGTATCTGCTGCAGGTCTCACATTTCACCCCGTACTGGGCATGATAATCTGCCTCACAGTACGGCACTCCATCCCTACAACACAGAGAATAGAAAGCAAAACAGAGTTCTTTTTTTTTTTCTCTCAGGTTTCAGTTCAGTGTTTTGTTTTGTTTTTCTGACCGTGACATCAGAATTATCAAATGGATTTTTCTTTTCACTTTTCACACTCACTTGCTGATGTACTCGCCGGTTAGAACCATGTTGCAGGTCCGACATCGGAAGCAGCTGACGTGCCATTGCTTCTCCAAAGCCAGGAGAGACTGGCCCTGCTTGATCTCAGCTCCGCATCCTGCACAATCTGCAGAAAAAAATAAGGACGTTCATGTCAGACGCTGAGATTAAAGGATGAAGTAGCAGAGATGGGGAGAGCACACGCATAAAGATTACAGAGGAAATATTTTACGTTTATTTCAACAAGTTGTACAACTCAATCAGAGCAGAAAAAATATGGGTCAAATCAGTGTGCAAAAAGCCGTGGCTCTCATAAAGGTAGTTTTGACTTAAGTCTAGAGGTGGGTAGTCAGGGTTACCACATGTCCTGGAAAACCTGGAAAATGACTCAGCAATTTTCCTGTTATGAAAAACCTATGGAAAATGTGAAAAAAGTCAAATGTCCATGTCATTTTTGCTCATTTCGTTGCTATTGTGGTTGATTTCAGTTCATGTTTGTTAACTCACTTGAATACTTTGATAATTTTTGCTCATTTTGCTGCTACTGTTGTTGATTTTGGTTCATTTTTGTTAATTCACTTGACCATTTTGATCATTTTTTCTTATTTTGTTGGTCTTACTGTTGATTTTGGTTCATTTTTGTTAACTCACTTGAATATTTTGATCATTTTTGCTCATTTTGTTCACTTTTTTGGTAAAATGTTGGCATTGTTTTGCTCTTTTTTTCTTACTTCATTTTTTTTTACATCATCTTTCTCATTTTGCTGCTCTTTTTTTTGGTTTTTGGTTAAATTTTGGTGTCATTTTGTTCATTTTTGTTAACTTACTTGATTGTTTTTGATTATTTTTAAGCGATTGTTAGGATCCTGTACTTTTTTCCCCAAAGAAACATCTGCAGACAGAACTAGTGACTCTGTGTTGTTAGTGTTGGTCTGTGAGTGTGAACATGGTTTGTACATATGATGTATTAGTGCATGTTCCAATAGCTTGTCTGTTATACTGTGGGGCTGAAAATGTCCTGGAATTTTTTTTAAGAAAAGAGTGGGAAACATGGTCATACTCAAATTCATTTACTCTTTCACATGTACATCATTTGTACTTCTGACAGTACTTTACTCAGTTACACAGCTCAATGAATAAGGGTAAAAGAAGTTATTAAAGTGTGCCAAATTATCAATAAAATTTTAAAATAGACCTAAATTGTCCAGTAAAATATCAAATATGAATAAACTACACAACTAAATGAACAAAAATGTGCAAAAATAATCACAATAATGAACAAAAAATGAAAAAACAGTCAAGTCCATTATAAAACTAGGCCACACATAAGCAAAAATGACCAAAATAAGCAAAAATGAAAATAATAATCCAGTGAATTAACAAAAAAATGAACAGGAAATTGACCAAAAACCCATAAAATAAGCACCAAATTGGGCAAAAATCATCCCCAGCAGCAGCAACAAACACTGCACAAAAAACAAAGTGTGCAAGAAAATGAGCAACGCACTGAGTAACATCACTGGTTAAAAAAAATATCAAGTATATTAAAAAAATGAACAAAGTAACAAACAAATTCAATGTATAACCAAGATACAGTATGAGGAAGTAATAAATTCCACATTATCAAGTTACTCACCATTTGAGTAATTTTTTAATGAGATCTTACTTTTACACAAGTATTAATGTCTGTCAGTACTTCTACTTCAGTCACTAGAATCAGAAAGTAATAATACTGTTACTTGGGTGCTGCTTCTGATTACTTTACACACCTCTGATTACGGTAAGTCTAAACATGCTAAATGAATATTTTTTTTTCCCAGGCATCATCACCGTCTCCCTTTAGTGAGTGAAAGTAAGTAAGTGTTATTAAGATATTATGATGAACAGCCTGGCAAATATGTGATTGCATCAGGCTTTGACTGACATGTCTGCATGGCACCTCGGCTTCCTGCTGAGTCAGACCTTTGCAGCTTCCATTATCGTTATGATTATCATTTAATAAAACGTTTTTTCCTGGCAGGCAGCTCCATTTGTAGATAAGAGGTTACACAAATGACACTGTAAAAAGACAATGCTTGATGAAGTTTTACTGAGTCAGTAAGCTGGCTCGTCCAGTGGCCACTCAGACTGTGCACAGTGTATGACGGCATGGATTTTAAAGCCTAGTTTTAGAGCATATGGCGATTCAAAACATTTCAGACCTCCATGTTATAAAAACTGACAATATAAAGAGTTACTTCCAACCTTTTTGCAGCTGTACATGTCCTGTCAGAAGTTTTCCAGACGTCTCATTTATCAGGATGGTCTATGGACCACGATGTATTACCACTGAGGGATTCAGCTCCAAAATTTACTGCCTGTCTGGTTTCCAGTTCTTAGGATACACCACGGTTGCAGCTCAACCCCATTCAGCCAAATATGATCAAGTCCTGTGTTGTGTTACTAAATGTCAACCAGAAACATGGGATGGGATGACATCCCAGCTATTCTGTCCACTAATGTAGGCTACACGGTCCAACGGGTCAAATTAAACCCCCAAAACAGACAAACACTGTACAATAAACAGCATCACATATATTAAGTATGATTAAATTATTCCAATAAGTCTGTGTTTCAAAAGACATAGAATTTTTATACTTCCTTTTTAGACAAACTAAAAATAAGAACAAACAAGTCAGAACATCAGTACCTACAGTATCTCATGTCCTTTCAGTATATTTGACTTTTTTTTTTTTTTTTACCACATTTGTTCTATAATTTAACACCGTTTGTGATGATGCAGGGATTTAGAATTAATCTCCACTAGTTGTGGTTTGAACAAACAGTTTCCTCTAAGGTAATTTTTTATTTTCTTGACTGAGTCGAAACAAATCTTTAACACTGCACAGGGTTTGTTGATTTATTGCTTTGTACTTCATTTAAATGGTTCAACCATCTCTTTAAATTGTAGTGCACTTAGTTTAATTAAAGATAGAGGCATCGCATGGTTGTAAATTGCTTCAGAATGCACTACCAACCAAAAGTTTGGAGACACGTTGTTCTTTGTACTGTTTCTTGCCTTCATAATGTGCCTAAGGTCATCACCTGTCTAGTGTAGAAGAAAGGTGGGTACTGACTCAACAGCCCTATTAGTGCTACAACTACTGTACCCATCCGTGTTATGGCAAGAAACATTCAGTTACATAAAAAGAAAAGGCATTCCGTTATTACTTTAAGAAGTGAAGGTCGGTTAATCCAAAAAATATCAAGAACCTTGAATGTGCCCACAGGTGTAGTGGCCCCAGCCATCAAACACTGTCTGACATGCTGTAAATTGGCAGAATCTGAGGCTAATGAACTTGCACTTTGCAGCAGAGGTAGCTCTTCATCTTGACTGACCTTAATTTTGTAAAGTAAAGATGGACTGTCTTTTCTCTTCACTAATAATATGGATTTGTGTCTCCAAACTTTCCACTGGTAGTATGCCTTCAAATATGAGCTGCCTTTGGGCTTTGTGGCAAATCGTGGTTTTATTCCACAGGCTAAGATACTGTATTATTTTCTTCACTGGTGGTTCACCTGTAATATTTGTAATTGTGCCATTTGGATTGAGCTTAGTGTAGCTGATGACAGAATACTAGTTTCATAAAGAAAGGGCTTATTGGTTCTTTGTATGTGCTCTTAAATCTTTGAAATCGTATGGTTCCTTTTAGGATGATGTACATTCTGTCTGTGTTTTAGTTAAACTTCCACAGATTAATTCATATATACAGAAGTAGGATTAAAAACAGTGCTGAAAACGGGTTTAGGTGTAATTCTACATCACCTACTGTGTTCCTAAGTGCAGTTTTATTTTACCCCCTTGGCACAGCCATCTGCATAATCAATCTCTGTGCCAATGTGCAGACCTGTGAGGCTTGTTCTGTCAACTGTAAGCACAGTTAAACATGACTGAATGCAGACAGGAAGCAAATATCACTGAAATACCCCCCAGGCTAAAACACATGCATAAGGTTCCTCTCACATGAGACACATATGAGCCTCTCTCTCTCACATGCACACCACCACTCTGAGTACATATGCAGACTGTGCACTCAATTTCCTGCAGAAAATAGTTACACCACCAGCAGGTAATATTGACCAGGCTGCACATGATGCACAGTTGCAGCGTGTCAAAATGCAGAAAAAAAGGTCAGTGCTCCATTTGTTTCCATTCTGAAGACATTTGACTTAGCTTAACCTTTTCTGACCCAGTCCACTGCTTCAGGGACAAGCCCACCAGTTTCAAGGTAGCACTCCACTCTTCCCTGCCAGCCAAGACAAACCGCAATGTACTGCGTCCTCTTTTCTGCAGCCCAAATAAATCTTTTAGCAGTGATAGCTGAGTAAGGGGCCAAGATTTCATCTGAATAACTCCACTGATTTCCTGTCACAAGTCATAATTCAGCACCCGTGCTCGTCACTGACTGAAAATAATTCTTATCTTCATTATCTGACAGTGACGATGCAAATAAAGCCGTCAGTTTATTCCAGAAATTATTGTAGGAATTTAATTACATTAGGGTGCTTATTGTTGTTGGGTTCAGAGCAAGTGGTTAGAGGGTAAAATTGAGTTTTAGAGTCAGTAGTAATGTCATGAATCCCTTTTACAAACACCAGTTCCAGGAAAGTTGTAAAATGTAAATAAAAACAGAATACAATTACGTATGTACAAATCCCTTTCAACCTATACTCACTTGAATACACGACTAAGACAAGATATTTAGTGTTCAAACTGATAAACTTGTTTTTTGCAAATATTCAATCATTTTGAATTTCATACCTGCAACATATTCCAGAAGAGCTGGGACAGGGAAGCGTTTACCACTGTATTCCATCACCTTTCCTTTAAACAACACTCAAAAGGCTTTTAGGAACTGAGGACACTAGATGTTGAATCTTTATTAGTGGAATTCTATCTCATCCTAGCTTGATGAACGACTTCAGCTGCTCAACAGTCCGGGGTCTCCGTATTTTGTGCTTCATAGTGCACGGCACTAATGTTTTTGACCTTGCTGCATACTTGCAAAAATTTCTCCAGATTCTGCCTGTCGATGATGAAATCCCTGAATTCCTTGCAATTCGTACAAGTCCATTCATAAAAGTTGTACTTAAACTGTTGGACTAACAGGTGGGTGTATGATCAAGGATGTCTTGTGCTCTTTTTTGTGTGATTATATGTTGTAGACTATATGCTAACAGGCTGTGAAAACAAATTTCCTTATGGGACCTTTCAGAGATGCTTCTTTTATGACCAGCTGTGACACTCACCTTCTTCCAATTAACCCGTTCACCTGTGGGACGTTCCAGACAGGTGTTTGTGGATCATTCCTCAACTTTCCCAGTGTTTAGTTTCCCCAGTTCCACCTCTGGAATGTGTTGCAGGCACCAAATTCAAAATGAGTGAATATTTGCAAAAAACAATAAAGTCTATCAGTTTGAACATTAAACATTGTGTCTTCGTAGTATATTGGATTCAACTGATTATAGGTTGAAACAAATTTGCAAATCATTGTATTCTGTTTTTAATTACATTTTATACATTGTGCCAACTTCTTTGGAATTGGGTTTATAATATTAAACATTAGTTTATTCATTTATTTGTTGTTTCGCCCTACATGTGACCCTACACATATTTTTTACTCAAGGGTAGACTTGTGTGTGAAATGTAGCGAATAAATAAACTTGACTCAACCTGACTTTTGAGAAACTGAAACATAATGGACTTGACATTTATCCTCTTAGTATCAAGTCAAGCTTCACAAACCATGCAATCCTACCCGCGCTACAACTCAGTGCAGCATTGTTTTCACTCGGACCCTTCCTGCTTGATAAACGTTCATATATTTTAAACTCCACACCAAAAACACTTCAGGCATGTGTCTGAGTCAATAGCACCTGTTCCAGGGTAAGTAATCCTACTCATCTCTCTCACTTTGGTAAATATTATGCTCATGTAATAAAATGTCAGAAAAATACACAGTAAGCCAGTACATTATTTCTGTGGCTGCTCTACGTCTGTCTCATAGCTGGCCTCTTCATACGACATGATAAACATGCACCCGGGGAGCTGTTTGGATTTTATTCACCTGAACTGAGTGATCTAAGGAGGACAGTTATTCAGCATCTCTAAGCCATCTGTTATTACAGCACGGCAGCCTGCGGTCTGCATGTCACACCTAACAAATAGTTCACAATCAATCACTTCTGCTGTATTGAGGTAATATGCAGTCCTCTTCCTACCTTATAACAAAAGTTCTGGGATTGATTGTATGCTTTTCTAGTGAAACCACACAGAAGATAATGTGAAAGAGTCAAAAATTGCACTGAGGACTGGATTCAACAGGGAGTAAATCTGAATATAGTTAAAATGTTCAACTCTACTTCTGAAATATTCATGTGTACAGGTTTTGTGTCTGTAGATTATTTCCACCTCTGTGAACACTGTACAGGGCTAGATTCTATTCAAGCTCCCACACAGTGTTGCTGACTCCTCAGTAAGAAAAGTAGCTACTGGTTATCCAAAAAGTGGCTAGAGGTCGCTAAATGACATCATCACCTAATTTAAAGAATTCAAACCTAACTTATAGAATTCAAAACTGAATAAAAATCAGCCTCACACAGCTTCAACTAGCCTTTGAAATCAAGGTCTGATTTCCTGTCCTGTATTTTTGATTGTACAGTTTAGACTGAGACATGATGAGCTAACCAGCTACATGTTTAGCTCACTCGCCAACAAATCTAAATCAAGAAGGCGTGGGACATACGTAGGGCATAAACAGGAAACTTCTGCACTGTTGCGAAGGGGAAACTGACAACTTAATTTATGATCTAACACTTAAGGATTTCCATGACTTTTTTGGAGAAGGTCCACAACATCGGTTGCTGTTTGAAATGGCACTGTGTTAAAAAGACATTTTTATGTGTCATCGTGATTAAACCATGGAAGTACGTCTGATTTATTCATGTGATTACTTTTTGATTATGTGAGTATCCTTGTACACAGTGAAGTTAGAAATGCATCGTGTGTCAGGATGTCATTAAATTCAAGCCTGTTCTCTGTACTGTACCCCTCACACCCACATTCCACTTATGCAGACAATGACTCCGTGCATGTTTTAAATCTTCAGATCAAATCTCTAAATAGTCTTCATCTTCATCAATCGACTGCAGATTTTTTTCTTTTAATCCACCATATTCTTGCTTTAAATAATCTTAAACCACTATTTTGTGAGCCAAATATACTGTAGTAGTATTTCAAAATGTGGACCTGTCACTGTCTGCCAAAGGACGAGTGACCTGCACATAACCATAGCAACAAAAAATGCTGGGCAAAGCACTGCAGGCGCTAAAAACGCTCCCTGTGGACACAGGCCCTTAAACTGAGATGATGCAAACGCACCTAGAGATGAGCATTGAGCACCGCAGATACAAAACAAAGAAATAAACAAACATAAAATGAACCATGACAAAAACTGATATCTGTTGTTAAGAAAATTTAATCAAGGAGGCAAAAGAGCGGTATGTTCAAAAAGTAAGTGCAGTTGGAGGAACTGATCTGTACAAGCACCCAGTTTTCTACATATTTTGACACATTTTCCCTGACATTTTTATATCTTTACATATCTTATTTGTGACATTAGTGCTTACACACCTGAACAATAAAAAACTTACAAGTCTTTCAAGGCACTTGTACAATTCACAAACGTTGAGGACTTTTGCACCCTAAGCCGTTCAGTGCCGTTTTGTTAGCTCCAACATCACGGCTCCTTGATGCCTTTCTGAGCTGGAAAACCAAAAAGCCGCATGCCATCCTGCTTTCATTTTCCAGCAGAGCCATGTGAACACTTGTTGCAATTAATAATGCAGCAACCAACCTTTGTAAAAAAAAACATTCTAATACTTACATTTTTGGTTTTATCCTGCTATTTTCATACAATCTCTATGGTGAACTGCACTAGCTGGAGGCTGTGGTGGACAGGTGCACACAGAAGAAGATGGAGGACATCATGGACAACCCAGACCATCTCATTCACCTCATTCTGTCCCAACAAAGGAGCAGTCGGGCGACTAACATCACTACACTGCAGAAGTGAAAATTACAAGAGGTTCTTTATCCCCACCACCATTACACTGTTCAACACCACAGCTGAAGACAGACTAAAGATGTCCTTCTAATCTGATCTTTCTTTCTACGAGCAAGTCAGATGAATTTCCCTGAAAGGGTTAATATAGTTCATTCAGTTCAGCTCAATTCAAATACATTGTTTTGGTTACATCACAATCCCAAGCTCCATACATTTCACGATTTTGACAATGCAGCTATGAGACACAACTATATTATTTCCTAATGTGTGTAAGTTGCTGAAATTACTTGATAATTGTGTTGAACATTACACTGTTAGTTTATGTGGTTTGTGTTTTCAGTAACTTGATTTCACCTTTCGGCTCCAGCCTCTTAAATATAGGCACATGGTGACCTCCATCTGTGGCACTCTGAGGTTTCAGAACCACAGAACACAAACCAGTGGTTGCTGTCACAGATGGTCCATCCAGTTTTTATATACACTCTATGAGGAAAAAATATTCATTCAACTAGGGCTACAACTAATGATTATAGACCTTTTTATATGGCAGAAGCATTTTATGGCAGAAAATGCACAGGCGTGGTTTATTTGTAATGGCTGCATTTCATTTCAGTGTGTCGCTCCAATCAAAAGTCCAAATATCTGCGGTTGAAAAGGTCTATATTTATTATTACTGAGTAACTGAGTAGTTGTTTAGTCTATAAGACGTCAGAAAGTGGTGAAATATATCAGCGCTTTCGAAACCCAAGATGGTGCATCATGTCTTGTTTGATCCACATCCCAAAAATTCTCACTTTACTCTATTAAGAGAAGATGCCGGGCCAAGAAAAACTTGATTTCGTCTTTTAAGAAGTACTCAACTGATGAATTATTAAAATAAATTTAATAATTAACAACTGGCGAATTCATAGAATAATCTCTGTGTCTCTGTTTAAACTCATGTTGTACACCAGAGCTTGGACACCTTTAAAAAGACCCACTTTGAACAGAAAATTTAAAAAAAATCCACTGTTGCCATCATTTAGTAAACAGTATATGCTCTAATCAGATGTGCTATTTAGTATTAGTATTGTAGCGGCTGTGGGGTGCCGCTAGGGGGAGCCACCCGGCATTATGGGGACTTGTGGGTTTATGTTGGG
>JAQQAE010001639.1:0-24684 GCA_029823295.1 Pseudamia nigra
AAAGCGCCTAGAAATAATCTAGAGATTATGATTGGTGCTATATAAATAAAGTTTGATTGATTGATTGATTGATTAATTTGTTCGTTTTTGCGCATTGTCTCGATTATTTTCTTCATTTTGGTTCATTTTTTTAGCATATTTTTCTCAGTTATTTTGTTTGTTCTTTATCTTTTCACTTGTACTCATTTTATTGGTTATTTTGCATCTTTTATGTCATTTTTGCCAATTGTCATTTATCCATTTTGTTTTGACCTCATTTTTGTCTCTAGGTTCACCAAACTTGGCATACAGGGAGACCTTGGGAATAACACCTATGACTATGTTCTTAGGAGACAAAAGGTTAAAAGTCATGGTGACAGGATCATAGATAATTCAAAATCAGATGTTCACCAGATTTTATTACAGGTGGGTCGACGTGGCTCTTTTTCCAGCCCAATTGTAGTTTTGTTGCTGCTGAGCAATGAGGTACCTTTTATTGTGTTAGATTATAGTGACACCATGTATATACGCTTTGTGATTTCAAATCATATACAACAGTTCAACTGAATTTACTGAGTTTAAGAAGAAAAGAAGAACATGGTATTTTTCATTTCAATACACTTTTATTTGCTAAACTGCTGAGGTACTTTATGCTTTTTGACATATTACTACTCCAGCTCTAATCATCAGAGACAGTTTTATTCACTGTCAAACTGCCTGGACAGAGCTGAGTAAATCTCCCATCATGCATCACGAGCTTTGAGTGAACTGTAGAGTAAAGCTTTAATGTGTCCCGGGGGGTGTTTGTCTTGCAGACTGTAGTTAAGAGAACAGAATAATAAATACATCAAACACAACGTCTAATCATTCTTCTGTCACCCAGTGATCAGAAAAAAAATCCTGAATATTTGGAGCCTTTACTCTCTGTTGCCATGATTCAAACATTCTATACCATCTTTCACTTCTCAAATGTTTTATATTGTCTATGTCATGTATATTGTAGTTATATGTTCCTGGTTGTCTTTCTTGTCATTGTCCTTCTTTATTTAGTGATTGTTTGTATAAGGACAAGTACGTACAGTAAATAGTGGCCACAGAGTGAAAGATTTATAGCCGAAGCATTCCCAAACACTGGATCAGGGTCCCAAGGTGGGTCATGGGAGATTGTTTTTGGGGTCAGTAAATACTGTGTTACCTACGGTAAATGTATTTATTTGGTAGTAAGATACAGTGGGTTGTGTTTGTTTTTTATGCTGATCCTTTTTTTTTTTTGCTTTCTATGTTTTGAGTTGCTGCTAATGCACTTTTATTTTATTTTATTGTCATTTTGTTCATGTATTTAAATTTGTGCAGCACTTTGGTCAACATCTGTTGGTGTTAAATGTGCTTATAATTAAAGTTGAGTTAGATGCTGTTATGAGTTCTTTCATTCTATCTTATACAGGGAGGGTTTTTTACAGAGTGAATTATCAAACCTATGTCTCTATAAAGTGGCCCCTTAACCGGTTTATGATATCGTGAGCCTTGAAATATTATGAAGTGGTAGGAAAAATGGTCAAGGATGTTCAGTTATGCACAAATTCACTTTAACTAAATTGTAAATCTAAGAAATGGCTCACGGTGGTTTGTCATTTTCAAACGGGCTCCACAGAAACACTGGCCTATATGAATTTGCAATGCAAATGTTCCTAGCTGGGCTTTGAAAATACATACGACTCAACAGCACATATAAGAAATATACTCTCTCTTCCGGCTTTCAGAGACAGAGGACACATTTTCTATCTGCTCCCGTCCCAGTTTTCCCTGCTTGCTATGTCTCGTCTGTGTGTTTGCTTCATCCTCTGTCAGAGTCTCTCCCTAAATCTAAAGCAACATGGAATTGACCAGCTGGACCTCAATGAAATTGACATGCAGGAGACGGGTCGGGGGGGAACCCGAGGTCCTCAGAGGACAGTGGCTGCTGGACATGTGAGGATCCGTGGACGCATGGGGACTTGTGTGTTTTTGAGGATGTGATTGATATTTATCTATTCGGAACCATGATAACAGGATTTCTGCTGGTTGGCTTGGGTGTTTCCTGGTTGTCGATGAAGAAGAACGGACAAAGTTGTTCAAAGCCCAGTAAAGCTTTGTCTCCAAATCAAGCAGTTGGGAAGAGAACTGGCAGCACAACATGGATGATTTCTGAGTTAAATCGAAGAGTGGGTTACAACACAGAAGTGCTGGGGTCTCTCCGTAGGATGGTCTTCTGAGGTCTGGTACCATAAATATAAAATCGGAGTAACTGAGGAGATGAAATTCTTTTCTGCTTCTGAAAGGGTGACTGGCTTATCTTTTGTTTTTGTTTTGATTCCCTCTCTGACCCTCGGAGGAGACACTGCTTAGAGGAATATGAGCTGCTTTTCACCCTTCCCCCGCCTCACACAAACACTGATAGGGGCAGGCTGAACTTTTCCATAGACATGGGCCGCCATGGTAGCGTTCATGGGACTTAGCATCTGGTTTTATGTGCTGAGAGAGGATTCTTGACCTGGGTTAAGTTGAACTTTTTCTATGGACATACGTATGCCATCATGGAATTTAACATCTGGACTTTATGCGCTGAAGAGGATTCTTGACTTTCCTATCAGAACTGGCATGACACAACGCATCCAGCGAACACCACTACACATTGACCCAACTGTCTGTGACACTTTGCTTTGTTAATGTGTAGCAACATGTCTGCTAACTGTGCATATCAGGTTTTTTTTCTATGTGACCATAATTTTGCTTCCTAAGGAGCCTTATTCTGGAAACATGGTTTTTTTTAACTCTTTTTCCTATTGTATCCCCCCTTTTTCCCCCAACTGCAAGGAGCTGCACTCTTCATGTGCTGCAACTCCCTCCCCCACGTGGGAGAAAATGAACTGCCGCCTCGAGGATAAATAAAGTATCATTGCTTGATTGATTAATTGATACAAAACTGTACATTCAGGACAATGCACAGACTACAGTACAACAAATACCGTAATTACAATAAACCATGGAACAGGGAGTCATTCATGACATCACAACTGGTCTGTATTTTGACAGTTTGAGATCTCAAGGATTCAAATTCCACATTTTGATTCCACGAGCAGAAAAAGCTCTTTGTACAATTGAGGATGTCTGTTAAGGCACCTTAGACTTCTCACTTGATGTGCCTTGTGGTACCAAAGCACCTTTATGAACATATTTGTATATTATCCATCCATCCATCCATTTTCTACATCTTAATTCTTGCAAGGGTCAGTGTGGGTGCCGACGCCTTTAATAGCTGACAGAAGAAAGGCTACATCCTGGATGAGGAGCCAGTTCATTGCAGGGCTGATATTAAGAGACAGACAACCATTCACACTCACATTCATACCTAGGGACAATTTAGTATATTAGTTTTAAGCAAATTTGCTATAGTGCAAAAAGGTTCATACTGTCTTCAACAAACTTAATACTTTTAGCATTGTTCCTTTTTGCAGACAGACGTAGGTTTATTTACCTTGACATGTTTCGATGACATTGAGGACCATCAACAGAGATGAGGGATCATGCATGTTCTGAGGACGACAACAGGAAGTTGCCGAAACATGTCAAGGTAAGTAAACCTGTGTCTGTCTGCACAAAGGAACAACGCTAAAAGTATTTGCTATAGTGATCAAAATGAAACAGATTATGCTTTTTAAGAACTTGTCAATAAATAAAACTTTACTGTCTTGATTGTACATCGCCGATAGAAAATTGATTGTTGTGATGACTGCTGTTTCCAAATACATGTACCACAAATTCTAAAATCAAACTGACACCAGGGGGCAGGCTTCATGTGATTACATAGTTGAACCCTGTTTCAAAACTTTTCCTGGCATCATCCAGCTGATTTAACATGCAGACACTGCCTATGTATGACATTTGACCTTAAGAAAAGAAAAACATCCTTCTAGCTGTCCTTTTCCAGCAGTAAAACTCATTCAGTCTCAAAGAAAAATAAATGTGATGCTTTCTCTTATAATTATGCACATTGTATTTGCTAAAAGTGCACAATAACTCTGTGTTACATGATAATGGTGAGCAGACTAATAGTGTGTGTGTTTGACCTGACTCTGTCTGATGTTTACTGAATCTGGCAGAGGACATGACTGGGGGGCAGAGAAGCAGTGCATCATGGGACAGTAAAGCTAACGGGTCAATGCGGCACAGTGAGGTAAAAGACACGAGGCTTTACATTTCATTTACATGAATGATGTAACGGTTTAATGTTCACACATTTGTCTGTCTATAGCTACGGCCCCAGATGATTAAGGGGAAGAAAATGAATGAATGAATGAATGAATGAAAGACAAACTCAGCTGCCACTGATAAGTCTTGTAGAGTTTTTAGCTCCATGTAAGACGGAACATGTAGTCCCAGTCACTCTTTTGTATTTAAAGGTCCAGTCAACGATGCTGGGAAACTAGCATTGGATTGGTACAAATGATTAAACAGTCAACATTGCTCACGACCTCACAGTTGTCAAGCTAGTATGTCTGTTCTTTTGTTGCCTGTAGCAGGTGTTGAAGAAATCTGAAACCATCCTGTGGTTAGATAAGCCACAGCTGCTAACTACGACTGTTTTCAACTCATGAGCTCGTACTGTACGCCGATGAGCCTGTCGCCTGTCACCTGCAAACATGTACTGCGAACCAGGACAAACCAGGAGCTACAGTAATAGCTAAATTCCCAACATCATCAACTGGATCTTTACATCAACAGACAATAAAACAGCCTGTCAGTTTCCTTACATGGTACAATGAACAATCTGTGTAGTATTTGATGACATATTGCACTCATTTGTAAATTTTACTTAATTCTCACGTGTTCCTAGAATGTCTGTTTTAAATTTCAACTTATAAATCCACACAGGCTGTTTCATTGTGCATCGATTTGAATGAACTCCCGTTGACCAAGCCCTTGTCCCTGTCTCTGCCATGGATTCCATCACTGAGACGCCCCCTGAATGGGCGGTTTTGTTGGTCCTGCAAGAACGACTGAAGACATTGATTATGTATTTGTGTCATTAGAGATATCCAGCTATCCAAAGCTCAGGTGCCTGAAAGTGGGACGTGTGAGTTTGACCTTTGAGTAACATTTATGGTACTATAAAGTTATTTTTGAGCCCCCAGAATGGTTTTATATAATAGGTACGTACATGAAATGTTCTATTTCAGTATGTCTCCTTTCAAATACATATTGTAAGACTTACATACATTATGAGTGCAGTATACAGTATCTCCTTTAGAAGCTTATGTAGAATATAATTTCCTCTGCTGAGGTTGCTGGATGGAATCTATACATGTGTGACTTCATTTTAATGCCCAGTTTATATATAAACTGGGCATTAAAATGTTTTTGGACAAAACACTAGAGCCACAAAAATACACCCTTTAAGATCCAAGTGACATACAACGTATGTTAGATTTTGTTATTATGTTTATTATATTTCTTTGTTTTTGCTTTTATTATTTTGTTAATTAAAAAAATACTGATTATTTTGTTAATTTCTTTATTTTTTGCTCATTTTACAGATTATTCATATTATTTTTATTACCTTACTGGTTTTTGTGTTCATTTTGCGTTCATTGTGTTCATTTTGCAGATTTTTTTTTACATTTTAAATCATTGTTAATTTTTTTGTCTTACTTAGTTTTCCTCCATTTTCTTGTTTTTGTTCATTTACTTGACTATTCTGTATCTTTTTGTTCGTTCTTTACTCATTTTGTTTCAGTTGATTCACCACTTTAGCCACTTTTGTCTGTTTTCCCTGTTTTATTCATTTTGTGGATTATGTTCAGTTTTGCCTTGCACTTCCTTTAGTTAATGCCATTTTTGTTCATTTTCTTGTTTCTTTTCATCGACTGGTTATTTTGTTCGGTATTTTTGGTTGTATTTTATCATCGTGCTGTTCATGTTATTTTTTCATCTGGTTTATTTTCATGAATGTTTTACTTATTTTGTGAAGTATTCTCTTTCCTTTTTGCTCATTATTTAATTAGTTAGTTACTTTTTCTTCATTTTGTTAATTTAGTGTTATGTTTTACTTCCATTACGGAACCACAGGAGCCTCTCGAGAGGGGCAGAAGAGCCACATGTGGCCCCAGAGCCACAGGTTGCAGACCCCTGACCCAGAACAACGCAGATAGGTTACGTTGCACTAATTAAATAAATTACATTAAACATTTTAACAGGAGAACTAGACATCTGCAACCTATTACAACTCAAAAAAGACCCTAAATTCTGAATAATGACCAGCTTTTAAATCAATCCAAATCGGCTCTCTGCTGCCTCCAGGTGGTGACTGACAAATATATCAAGCAGTTATTAAACACCGTCATAACTATTGTTAACTAATTTGTCATATAGGTCTCATTCAACACTAATTGTAAGATTCAGGGGAAAATAATTTTTCATCCACACTCACAAAAACACTGCACAATATCAGATGACAGTTTTCAATTCATTTTATTTCAGTGTTTCCTGCCTGTTTATTAACAGGGAACCACATAAATCCACAATGTACAGTGTGAGATTCTATTCAGTAGTGTTGACGCTGTGTTTGTAGGTAAAACGGTTCTGCTGCTCCTTTTTAATGTCCTTTTAGAGAGATTTCACAGATTTATCTCCGCCATCACAAGTCAGAAAAACAGAAAAGGTGGCAAAACTCAATCAGATTTTTATTTAAGTGAAAACAATCTGCTACGTATGATCTACGATTATCTCACTCACCTGCTGGGTACGTGCATTTTCGTCTGCAGATGTTGGAATCGTCTAACCCCTGACATTTACAGACTTATATTCAGACATTTGGAATCGAGATACATACAGATTTCAGAGTTGGAACAGCAGATATTTATCCGGCTCTTCCTCAGAGGTAGTAGTCTTCCTCCTCAATGTCTCCATGTTCGTCCTGGAAGCCCAGTGCCTGGATGTCATGTGTGATATCCGTGATGCGTCGGTTGAATTCCTGAGACCCTGATGCCATAGAGCAGCTGTCATACCTGCTGGGAATAGAAATGTACATTGCATTTGAATTTGGCTCTGTATTATTCAAGCTTCCTGTAAATGTTCTGGAAAACAAAAATAATACAAAGAGTCATTTTTGGACAGAAAAACAACAAAATGTGTGTCTAAAAATTATTTAAATTATTTAAAATATCTAATTCGTTTACCAACCACATGTTTTTCTTCGTTTTCTATAATTTGTTCATTTTGTTGTATTTTTTGTTTATTTGATTGATTATTTGTTATTTATATATATATGTATACACATTGTGTACTACTTTATTCATTTTAGTGAAATTTGTTCATGTCCCTGATTTTCTTTTTAAAAATTTGTTCCGTTTTGTGTGAGTTTTTGTTTTTTTTTTGTCTCCTTCATACTTCATTTTCTTGTTTTGGTTGGTTTGTTTTGGACTTTTCAGTTATTTTTGGATATTTTTGATCATTTTCTGGATTATTTTGTTCATTTGTGTTGATTTTTCTTTTGGTCAATTTACAACTTTAGTCATTTTTTTGCAAATATTAATCATTTTATTCATTTTGTTGGATTATTTTGTTTGGTTTTGCCTTAAGCGTGTTCATTTTTGTTCATTTTCCTGTTTTTGTTTAATGGTGCCATTGTTTTGTTCATTCTTTATTTTATTCTCGTTTTGTACATTATATTTATTCTGGTGTTTGATTTTTGTTCATTTAGTTCACTTCTTTCTTTGTTTTTTGATTCGGTGCTTATTTAGTTAATTTTGATTTATTAAAATCTGTTTCTTCCATTACTGACAAAGCCACAGCAGCCACTGTAGAGGGGCTGAAGAGCCACATTTGGCTCCAGGTCCATACGTAGGTTGCAGACCCGTAGTTAGACAAAGAATCTAAACAGATTTGTCTGATATGACATTGGTGCTATTTGAATATTATTCTTCATTGTGATTGTTAGTGGTATTATAGCATTTTTAATTTCCTCAACAATGACTGTAAAATTGCTCACACATGTACACTTTTCATTAAATTGGCTTAAAAAGAGCCATTTTGATCTGTATGTTTTCATTCGTTCGACTCTCTTGCAGTGCATCGTACCCTCTCATGGCTGTCGCTGATGTGTTGCTCATGCTGCGTTTGATTCGACCAAAACTGTCCGTTAAAATTCCACCTTCCCTGATCCCGATGCTCTCCAGGAAACTTTCAAACACCCCGACATCCTTATCTGGGATAAATGGACGCATTCCTGAAGCACAAAGAGAGCGACAGGGATCTATTCATACCTATAGATCTACAGGGCAAGCTTATGTTTTTGCAAAGCAGAGTATTTGTACACAGTACAGCAATACTATAGAGAAAAACAGACAAATCGAGCAGGAATAGAAGCAATAATAAAAAGTACAACAGTGGGCCTAATTCGCTTTGGTTTTGTTTCTTCAGTATAAGAATAAAATGAGTTCACATAGCATAGACCCTATGATAAATGGTGGTTTTCTGAATTATTTTTGATGCCACGTATTCTGATTCACTATGTCTTTCCTCTAATTTTTAGGCTTTCTCAAAAGAGCTGAACACTTCTAATACTTGTCAATTTTGTGCTTTTTATTGCTTATTTTGTTCATTTGCTGAATATTTTATGTTCATTTTTGCTTATTTTTTTATATATATATATATATATATATAGTTCAAGTTGTGCTTACTTTGTCCCTTTTGTGTTCAGTTTACTTCATTTTATTGCTTGTTTACCGTAGTTAAATTTTGTTCATTTGCTGCATAGTTTTTTGCTCATCTTTTATATATTCTTTGGTTTTTGTTCATTTCGCTGCATATTTTAAGTTAATTGTTCTCATTACTTATTTTTCTTATTGTTTTTGTCCATTTTATGTATTATGTAATGCGTGTGCTCAATTTTGTCATCTGTTTTGCTCATATTAAGTCATATAAAGGGCAGTTAACTCTAACTCGAGACACAAATACTGAATAAAAACTCCGTGAGCCCCTGGTTGGTACGATCGCAGTGGGCACTTTGTCAGTTTGCTGTGTGTGTGTGTGTTTTTTCCATGTCTCCAGCTTCTCATTGAACATCCACAGACCTCGGTGAGAAGATATTCTCCCCTCTGTGCCTCCTGACAACAGGAAGAGCCAGTTTCCTCAGTGGAAGTGGATCAGTAAACACACACAGTCTAATTAACTGACTGATTCTCTGCAGCAAACCCGCGAGCTACTACTTATGCTCCAATTTGTGGTGATGCTGCAGAAAAGAGGCTGAGGATATGTAGCTGTGTATCTGTGTGTGTGTGTGTTGGATTTTCCCTCCGTGGAAAGCGTCAACCTGCTGCTGTGCCCGGGAGGCTGGGTTGAAAATAAACAACTTATTTAGGTATAAAAATGAATATGAAAACAACCACAAAAAAGCCACAAACAACCCGACGGGAAGCTACAAGACTGTTTGGATGAATATGTGAGATGTATGAGAGCAAGATGATCATCACCAAACTAATTAAACAGCTGATTAATATGAAACATCAAGCAGTGTGTTGGTGTGATTTATTGGTCGTGGTGGTAGACGAAAAACACTGTCACTTTATAATTTAATGGCTCAAGTAGAAGCAGAAGCACTTGAGTAAAAGTACTTGAGTAAAAGGGTATGTCATAAAAAATACTCATGGAATGTGGAATTTATTAAAAAATAATATATTGCCCTTCAAACAAATATTTTTGTTCGTTTCCTTGATTATTTTGTTCATTTTTGTTGCTTATTTCATTGATTTTTGTTCATCTTTATGAGTAAAGTTTTCATTTTTTTTACTTGTTTGGATTTTGTCATTTTATACTTTACGGCTGTTGTTGCTCACTTTGTTCAGATTTTCCCATTTTCTTGCTCATTTTGTTCATTTTTCTCAACTTGCTTGATCATTTTGGTGATTGTGGCTCATTTTGTGGCTCATTCTGTGGATTTTTCTGTTCGCCTTCTTTATTATATTGTTGATTGTTTCCTTCATTTCTGTTTTTTTTGTTCATTTTGGTGCTTGTTTTGTGTAGTTTGAGCTTGTTTGTTGTGATAATACGTTTGGTCCTTGTATCTGAGTAAAAGTAAAAAGTATTCTGCAAGAGAACTGCTCTCAGAAGTGCATTTTTCTGATGAAAATTCTCAATGCACTTGAGTACTACCATCTCTGTGCTTCAGTCTCTTTCCAGTGCATTTTCTACAAACTCCTCCGTGCCTCAGCCTTTGTAGGACATCAGCTCGAGACCAGCGGGCATGTTTTATGTCTTTAACCCTGAAACGTCTCCTGATGGGGATGGATGACGTTTGCCACCTCTACCCCGAAGGTCACAACTCTTGCACTTCCTCCTGAGCCACAACCAGAACCTCTTCCTGTTTCATTCCTCTGGATATGTTCCCTCATCATTACTGAGTGAATACAAATACTGGCACCTAGTGGGAACTAGTGTCAATTGCCTGGTATTTATGAGTTTTTAATCATCATGTTCTGATGGAGAAAATATTCCAACATTCATCACGACTGGCTGCTGCTGCAGGAGTTTTATACCGTTGGGGCACCATACAGTGCATCATCAACATCTAGAATCTAGAATCTAGATTGTAGATTCTAGAATCTAGATAATACACTGCCTGTGGAAAAGCAACATTGCCACCTGGATTTCACGAAGAAAATAAGTAACTGTCTGTTCTTTGGATATTTGCTGTAGTGATTGATACTGTATGTTTCAGCTTTAACCAGGTATTCAAATCTAACTGATTTTCTCATTTCTTCCTTTTTACATCAAGGGATGTTTTTTTTCTCTGTGCACAGACATGTTTCAAGACAACGGCTCAAATGATGAAAAAGTGGATCAGGTAGAATGAGAGATTATTTTCACACATGGATTGGTGATGGAGAATCCAGACCTCAACCTCATTGAGAATCACTGGGATATGAGACCTTGATAAAAAAAAAATTAAGAAACTCAACAGAAATAAATGTGACACTGAACACATGCACTAAAACTACCAGGCAGTGTGTGTGGTTTTGCTTATCAGACCTGCAGCTGCAGCAAAATGTTGCCATTATCTTCCTTTATTTTCACACGTTCTTGCTCCACCTGCATCTGCGTATTATAAGTTTGGCGCACCTTCCATTTCAGTGTTTTTTTTTTTATTATTTTCACTATTGTACTTTAATGCTGAAGACGTCAGGAATAAACAGAGTGAACATTTTTTATGTTGTAGCTTGACCAAAGCAGCCGCATTTAGCTTTGACTTATGGAATTCTCTCATCAGATTCACGAGGTTTGGTTTTCACTTTGAACAGTTTTCATTTCACTTGACAAGGCACATCTTTATGTTCATTCGCACCATATCATGTCTTCTTAACATGCTTTAAACCCTCAGTTGTCTTGTGCAGAGGAAGTTTGGGCACAGAGCCGATAAAAGTCGATAGCCCTTTTAGTGCCATATTATGGCAAAAAACACTCACACACAGTGAAGTAAAGACAGAAGACAGTCCATCATTACTTTCAGATGTCAGTCAATCTGAAAAATCTTTTTGAATATGTCCCTAAATACAGTATAGTCTCCAAATCCATCAAATACTATGATGAAACTTTTGCGAGTTTCTGAGTCTGGTAATTCTAATAAACGTATCCTCTGCAGCAGAGGCAGCTCTTGGTATTCCATGTCTGGAACAGTCATCACGAGAGACAGTTTCCAGCAACAAAACGATGGTCTTTTCTCTTAACTTATCTGAGTATTTCTTTCCATCATGTGGATTTATACAGTAGCTATTCACTGTGTACAAACCTTCCTGTGCACTGGACAACTGATGGTCTAAAGCACATTAAGAAGGTATGAAATAGCACAAATTAGCTCTTGACAAGGTACACATGTGAAAACCCTTCCAGGTGACTAGGTCATGAATCTGATGACCTCATGCAAAGCTAAATATGACGACTTTGAACAAACTAAAACGTAGCACACGTTCCATTTTTGTGCACTTCATATTTCCGTAGGTTTCTTTCACAGTTTGAATGCCTCCAGCATTACTGTACAATGTTGAAAATAAAGAAGGATACGGTGTGTCCAAACTTTTGACGGGCACTGTGTGTGTGTCTCTTTGCGAGTGCGAGTTCGTGTGACTCACCCAGCAGCAGGAACTTGCGTTCATCTCCGTACAGCTGCTGCAGCTCACGGCAGAAGTGGTCGATGTTTGATCCCAGTCTGTATTCTCTGAGCAGAACTGCAAACTGCTGCAACTCCGCTGGAGTCAGTTTGTTACGCAGCTACGCACACACACACACACACACACACAAGGACCTTTTTATATGCACTGTATATTAATGCACATTCTTCCACTAACTTAACGATACACTGTTCCGCTCACAAAACTGGAGAAACAAAGGTTGGATAATGAAAACGAGGAATACATTAGAGCGTCACATTTAAAATACCCCAGGGTGTTGTTTCATGACATACGGAAAATCCATAATACAGAATGGAATAAGGTTAAATACACTGAGGAACATTTGAAAAAGATAAATGCAACAGACTAAAAGCTAGTCTGTACTGATGGTTACCATAAGTTTTCATGTTGAGCTCATTAATGCATGATCATTTGCATTTTTTTACATTTGCACATTATAAGCTGCTGGATTTTGTCACTTAAAGGTGGACTAATGATTTTGAAATATGCAGATGTGGGTTGTACTCCAATACATTTACTCCTTTACAGGTACTTTAATATTGTTTTGTAAATGTACTTCTGAGATCAGTTTTTTTGCAGAATACAAAACAACTGATTGTAGTTTTTACAGTTACATTTGGGATGAAAAAAAAACATACTCTGTTACAATGCAGCTCAATGCATAGGAGTACTAGCTGAAGTTGTAAAAGTATACAAAGTAATCAATTAAATAAAAGGAAGACCAAAATAGTCAAGTCAAATGTGAATAAACTAAGCAACAAAATGAGCAAATATGTACAAAATAATCACAAAAATGACAAAGCAATCAAAGTAATCCAGAATGCTCAAGTAACTTATAAAATTAGGGCATGCCACAAGAATGAATAATCAAAATGAGCCAAAATGAGGAAAATATTTAAGTAAATAAACAAAAATAACCGAGAAATTGAACACAGAAAAATCCACAAGATGAGCAACAAAATGAGCAAAATTGAACAAAAATAATCAGGTTAGTGAAAAACAACAAACAAAATAACAGACACAGAACAAAAACCAAAATATTCAAGAAGATAAGTAAAGGTGAACTAACTGAGCCACAACACTGGTAAAAAAATGAAAAAAAAAGAATCAAAATGGCAAAAAACAACAAAATGATCAACATATGAGCCTGCAGTAAAGTCCACATTGTGAAGTTACTCACTTTTTTTTTTTTTTTTTACAACATACTATTTTACTTTTATTCAAGTAGATTTATTAAATTACTGTCAGGCCTCATCATTTTCTATGTGGTGCAGGGAATTTAAAGTAAGTATTGACTGTATTCTTGCATTTTTTTTTCCTTCTCTACGCACAAAGCCGATTCAATAAAGAAGGATGACGTGAAAATACTTATGTCTATTGATTAATTTGCCAAATAAAAACCTAAACAATCTCAATAAAATACCTCAGTTGCAACATTTCAAATTATTTTCCACAATGCCAAACCTACAGATGATAAAATCATACAATAAATTCAATATTGTCAGTGCTGTGAGAGTGTTATGTATCGATCCAGATGTGACAGCTGTATGGAGACAGATGTTAATGCTCCGTTTCACCTACAGGGCGAATGGTGAGTGAAAAAAATCATTGGAAAAAGGATTCATTCCTCAGCTGTTGTTGCCCTTCAGTGCATTTACGTACGTGTTTTTGTAACATACATAAGAGGGCCTATGCGATAAAATGCTGACATGAATAATAACGATGACTTTAGTCAGAGAGACTCACGGTGATCATGTATTCGTGCATCAGCAGCAGGGCGGGGTTACTGTCGCCTCCATCACTGACTGAAGTCAAACTGCGGCGAGACACAGACGAGCTCTCGCTGTATGTCTCGCTGTAGTAAAGCTCAAAGGCATCCTGGGAACCGTCGCTGAGCGACAAACATGGACAGTGTGTTACATAAACGCGACGGCTGGGTTTGGGGTTTTATTTTTCTGGGACTGGATCAAGATGTGATGCTGTTGAATGGGTAACACTTCAATGAGACTCTATGTATGTATTGCACTTACATAATACTGATGATATAAGGCATTACATTAAAACATGGTATATTTTGAACTCATGATGCTCAACATAAACTAAAGATGAATTCACTGTGACATTATGTGAATAAGTCACCCTTACTTCATCATTAGTTAAGGAGTACGGGCTCATAGTTACTTCATACATGAATGGAAATGTTCATTTCAAGATGCACAACTTCATAGGATTGAATATTTTAAAATCCTGTGAAGCTTTTTTACATATAAACTGGTCATCAGACTGAAACATGTATAAGCCAAATTCCCAAAAAAAAAAATCATTCTATAAATAAAATGTAAATAAAACCAAATGCAATGATTTGCAAATCTCATAAACCCACACTTTAAACAACATATTAGATGTGGAAACATTTTGCAGTTTTAGAGATAATATTAACTGCTTTTGAATTTGATGTCAGCAACACATCACAAAAACACTGGAACGGGGGCAACAAGAGGTTGGAAAAGTAATTAGCACAAATCAAAAATAGCTGGAGGAGCCTTTGACAATTAATGAGGTTAACTGGTAACAGGTCAATAACATGAATGGGTATAAAAGGAGCATTTTAGAGAGACAGAGCCTCTCAGATGTAAAGATGGCGAGAGGGTCACTAATCTGTGACGAACCTTGTCAAGAAATTATGGAACACTTTTAGAAAAATGTTACTTAATGTAAAACTGCTCAGACATTGAAGATCCCGCCATCTACAGAGTATAATATCATCAAAAGATTCTGAGACTCAGGAGGAATCTCTGTGTGCAAGGAAGACTAAACATCATAACTGGATGCTTGTGATTGTCGGGCCTTCAGGCGGCACTGCATCAAAAACATTCAATGATTCTCTACTGGAAATCACTGCATGGGCTCAGGAACACTTCCAGAAATCACTGTTGTGTGATTCACTAATGCAGGTTAAAGCAGGATCATGCAAAGAAGAAGCAATATGGAACACAGTCCAGAAAGGCTGCTGTCTTCTCTGGGCCAAAGCTAATTTAATATGGTCTGAAGCAAAATGGAAAACTATTCTGTGGTCAAATGAATGCCTGTTGTTTAAGTTATTTATGAGACTTGCATATAATTTCATTCTGATTTATTTACATTTTGTTTATGTTCAAATTATTTTTGGAATTGGCATTGTACATTGCAGTGTGACCTTACTGTCAGAACATACACCACAAATTTATGATACTGATACGAGTCCCATACAAAGCTAGTACGAAGTACGCTTTAAACCTCTGTGCATGTGTGTTCTGATTATTGGGTCACGCAGCAGCATGCTGTACATATCTGAGTCTGATGACCAGTCACGCATCAGGAGTCATGCATTACTTCAGCATATGAATTGTACCCATCAAGTACATGTTACTATTGAGTGTTTAGTATGGAACAGGTTTCGTACTCACTATGAGCTGCAGCAGCTGAATTCTGGATCATAACTGTAGGACATGTCCGTGAGACAGCTGTCACCTTCATAAAAACACACATATGACATAGAAAACATGAAGCAAACTCCCACCAGTGGGAAAAAACATAGATGTCAAACCAGAGTGAGGGCTGCACAAGAATAGCAAATGACTAATAACAGTAATCTTTGGAGGTAAAGAAACCATTTTAATTCAATTTTATTTGTATAGCGCCAATCATTATCGACGATTATCTCTAGGTGCTTCACAATTCAAGTCAGAGACCTCATACAGGGAGTAAACCCAACAGAACCACTGAGAGCAAGCCAAAGGTGACTGGTGGGAGGAAGAACCTCCAGCAGAACCAGCGACTCATCTGCCTGGACCGGTTGGGGTTAGTGGACAGAGGAGAGACAAAAGAAAAGAATAGAGGTAGAACAAGAAACAACACCGACACTGGACCGGTCCACAGTCAGCAAGGAACAGGAAGGACATCAAGGGTTATTTAGGGTCATAAGACCCAACACTGGACATTAACGGCTCAGGAAAAATCAAGCACAACAAACGGAACAGAAACATGACCTTCTTAGATTTCTTGTACAGTGAAAAACAACATCGAGAGCTCGCTTGACCTATTCTGGGTCAACACTTACTCCTCTGCAGCCAATAGCGGTCTGGCATCGTGTGATGAAAGCCTGCTCGGTCGACACACTCGATGGTCTGATGGCCATAAATGATCTGGAACATCTGACAGATCAGAGAGCAGTACTCCTCGGCAGCATCCTGCACACACACAGAGGAGCCTGTAGCTGGAGCAGTTACACAGGTTGGTGCCTTGCTGAAGGGCACAGGTGTAGTGCTACCTCAGAGTGATCGAACAGAATATACACATTTGGCAAGTTTCAATCCTGTGTTTTGTAAATGTCTGTATATTCATGGAAGGTCTGCATAGAGGCTGCTGTTATTACAAAAAAAAAATCAAAACATCACTGAAGCTATTGAATTAATAATATGTATGTGATTCCAAATGCTACTGGTAGGTTTCCATGGTGAAAGAATCCAATAATAAGAGGCAAATAAATTTAAGAATGGGGGAAATGAGCATAGGTTCAAATTATAATGGTAGGTTTTTCACTATGAAGAGAAACTGAACTGAGCTGTCTGAGTGCTTCCTAGTATGCAAATGTACAGTAAGTACTGATTTTTCTGTTTACATTGCATTTGGTTAAGTTTGAGAAAGACAACATAATGTAGCTAAAGGTCTTATGCAATTTAAGAACAACAAACACACCCAGTTGAGTAACACAAGAACACAAGGGCAAACAGTTCTGACACGTACTGTCCCACACGGTTGAATCTGATTTACCCTCCTTTCAGGACCTACTGTGGAAGAAAGTTAAGAAAATACTTCAGATATGGGTGTATGAGGAGTATCGAGATCCCACCCTGTTCTCCACAGCCAGGATGACCAGGTTGCAGTAGGCATCAGGACAGGGCGTCGGCTCCAGGGGGTTATGGTTCCTCCTCTCCCAGCTGCCATAGCTCTTCCCTCGCTCCCAGCTTCCGGTACAGGCTTGCCGTCGCTCCCAGCTGCCGCCGCCTCCTCCACCGCCTCCTCCTGCCCTCCTTTCCCAGCTCCCTCCTCCTCCACCTCCTCCACCTCCATGTCTCCTCTCCCAGCTCCCCCCACCTCCTCCCACCCCCCAGCTCCCACTCATGGGCCTGGCTCTGCGGTTCTCCCAGCTCCCTCCTGGTTTTCGTGTCTGTTGCCTCCTCTCCCAGCTGCCTCCCACTTTCTTCCTCTCCAAACTGCCTCCTCCTCCTCTTTCTCCTCCTCCTCCTCTGTCCACACTTTGGTTTTTGTCGTGGTTACTTCGAGAAAGCGATGGCCTCCAGTCCACTCCACAGATGGTGTGTCGGCGCTCCATTGTTCCACCGGCCGGCCGTGGGTCAGCGTTGCAGCTCACGCTTTGACGTCGGCTGTCCAGGCCCGTCGGCTTTTTTCTGTCGAGGCTGTCGTCGCCAGCAACCACAGTGTCCACATTCAGACCTAAAAAGGTTTCACAGACAAGCAAATTTTAGATTAATATAGCAAGCATTTCTGAATGGCACTGATTGTCCCTGAGGTAAAATTTATTGTTTCAAATACATCAACTTCAAGGACTAAAAGTTCACTTGCAGCCTCATATACTGTACCATCCTCACTCACATGCGCCTTTGTTATAAGATAATTGACATTATTACCTGTCACTGGTCATAATGTTGTTGCAGGTGCAAAGTTCATTGAGAAGATTTAAATAAGCGCCTCAGCTTTCCATAATATAGACAGACACTAGATGGAGCAGTTTAGCCATATACACTAACTGAAAAAAATACGCACAACCAATGAGATGCTGTCACCAGCATCATTGTTAATTGCTTTGAGCCGTTCTGAACAATTCTGAAAATCTTGTCAAAGATCATGAATAATTTCTTCCATCATGAATAATTTCTTACATAATGACAAAAAACAGACCAGTCTTGAGGACCAGCAGGTGCAGTGCATCGTCTCTCAGGTATGAGGCAGCAGCAATCTCATGTGTGGGAATCCTCATCAGCAGCTTCTCGTTGTCTCTCCAGGTGAGCAGCAGACAGCGAGCAGACAGACTCAGGATGCAGTCCTGATCGGGGCTCGTCTTCAGCGGCAGAACCTTCAGCTGCTACGCTGACACAGACAGATCATTTGTGGATTGATTACACATCAGCAGAAGAGATTTAGTTAGAGACATTGTTGATCAACTTGCTGTACTTTTTCTAAATAGTTTTCAAGGACCATGCATTTAATATTCTAGCATACAAATTTATCAGACAGAAATGTAATGGTGAAAACGCATCTCACCACACCTCGTCTCTGATTGCACCTCACATCTTATCTTACCTCATCTCATCTTACTGCACCTCATCTAATTCCATTTTATATCTTCTCATCTCATCTAATTTTATCTTATATCTTCTCATCTCCTTTTAGAGATGCTGGTTAGATGCATGGACCATTCGGTACATGAACTTCTTGGCGACTAACCCTGGCTGTGTCCAGTAGTTGCAGCAGCTCATCTCGGCTGGACGGGTTGAGTGAGACTGACACCCACGTCAAGTGACCAAGAAACTAAAGAAGAGGTCAGAGATTGTGCGCTGGTCAGATTGTATTTAATTATGTTTTATTAGTATTGTCCTTTTTCAAGTCCAGATGTACCTTGACCTCCTTTTCCACATAGTCGAAGATGAGCCTCTCAGGATGGATGAGGTAGTCAGGAGCATAGAGAGGCACAGTGTGCAGCGGTCGACGGTAAACGCTGCTGCGATCGACAGGCCTGCGCCCAGATTTAGACCAGACCAGACGCTTAATGGGAGACACAAACCCCTGAAGAGACAGAGCGGTAACAATTAACAGACTGGTACAAATAGTGGAGTTTTTATATTATATATGTGATGGTTCAGGTGATACAGACACTGAAATTTGCTCTTACAGTCATACATACCATTTTTGAAATAGAGGAAGTAGATGGTGGAACCAGTATGACGATAGTCAGAGGATCCACATTCAAGGTTATCTGTCATTTAATGGTATAAGGCTGAGACCCAAACTCAGATGAACCACTCCAGAGCCAAAGCACTGTCCATGAGCACATTTTTTTAATCCAAAGCCAACGCAGGGGTCACACAGTAGTCAAATGGAGGCAAAAATCAAAAGTCCCAATCATATAGAGTGTCACAAGACAAAAGGAAGACATGAGCTGTGTCCTAGTTCGGGAGGTGCAGCCCACGTGGGCTGCAGTCTGCGGTCGTTACGTGGGGCAGTCTAGTCCACGGAGGCCTCGTAATTTTCCTAAATCAGCACAGCTGTTCTTACCCTTGCATAATGACATAGACACCTGTCGCAGCCATTGTTATTTTGCTTTTTAATGTAATTAATGAATTGGAAATGTTCTATCTTATTTAAATGTGTATTCCTCACAGCTCCCTGATTTGGTAGTACTTCCGTCTGTCATGTGCAAAATGCATTGTGGGATACGATGGGCCGTGAAGGATAAATCAGTTAACGCAGACACATAAAAAAAGTAAATCAAGAAATGATACAAAAAGAAAGAATGGACCGTCAGCTTTCATTCACAGAAAAACATTTTATTCTAGCTTCAACCATTTTTATAGCCACACTTGAACATCGGGAACTTTCATTAAAAAAAAACATTAATTTTAACAAAAAACTGAAAAACATGCATCCCCTCCGTTGGGTTTCTTTCAAAGCCTTTTCCTTGCTTGTTTTTTTCACCTTCAAACATTGCATTATACCACAAGAGCTAAAAGGCTTCCCTTACATAACTGCGAAAACGTGGACTGACAGAAAACCTTGTCATTGGCACGGAATGAGTTGAACAACGAGACTGTGCTTGTGAGGATAAAACCACATGGTTGACAGTTACACTGAGTCACAGCTGTGAACAGTTGGGTTTTCACACACAACCGCTGGTCGTGTTTAGTTCACTGCTACAGTAGCGACCGTTTGAAGCGCACACGTTTTGACTAAGCGTCAGAAAATAATAAAGGTCAGCAACACGCCAACTTGAAATTTGAAATTGAACATAACAGCGGGTGAATCTTGTCCATTAAGTGCACTATATGTCACTGCATGGTTCAATTAAATTGTAGTACAGCATTATCTCTCTTTTTTTTAACAGCCATGACTCATATATTAAGACTTTTGAGATTTCGGTGCCTGGTTTTGCTTGTAATGTTATGAGCTTGTTTTTATGTTGAATAATAAATTAACACAAAAAAAAGAAAAAAAAGAGAAAAAAAGAAGAAAAAAAAGAAAAAAAAAGAAAAAAAGAAAAAAGAAAAAAAGAAAAAAAGGAAAAAAAGAAAAAAGAAAAAAAGAAAAAAAAGAGAAAAAAAGAAAAAAAAATTAGCACAACAACATACACGGTTTTGTGACATGGATGCAACGTGCAATGGGACTGTTATGCCTTTTTACTGTTAAGTGATGAATCATGTTTTTATGGGTTGTTTGTTCTGTGGCAGAGGTCTCAAACTCCCTGCAGGTTTTCTTTCCATCCGACCTCCAACCGCTGTATTTGACTGATTAGCTCCGCCCCCTGATTGTTAATCGGTGAAATCACCTGCTTTAGTGACTGACTGGATAGAAAACCAGCAGGGTCTCCACCCTCTATGGCACCAGTGTCTGTTAATATACATGTAGAGAAGAAAAAGTTCTGGTCTTGCAGACAAGACACAATACAGCAAAACTATACTATCAACAAAAGAAATGACTTTTATTTGTTGTTAATGTTAAATGGTTTGTTTGGCACATAAAAGGAAATTACACTTTCACATTTTAAATAATTTTTTTTTGGATGTCTATTTGTAGAATATGTTTGATAAGTGCTATATGAAGAAATAAGTCCTGTGCCCAAGCTACATTTGTCCTTAGAGCAGCTCAATGGGATTAGTTGTATTTTTAATGAAAATGTGAAGCTTGAATGGACTTAATGAACTCCAATAGGGCATCTGCGCTTTTCTTTAAACGTTGCATTGGAAAATAGGTCAAAACATTCTGCAAATTAGGGTTTGGGATTGCAGTTGGAATTTTGCATCTAGAGAGGTGACAGTGAATCAGATCAGTCGGAATGAACCACACAAAATTAAATGTTCCATCACAACAGAAATTCAGGGTCAGGATGATACTTTTCTATACTTTTTCTGTACTTTTGCATATTTCTTGGAATTAGAGATCCGTATGCGCAGTGATCAACATCTCTGAAATAAGAGAAGCACAGTTTCTAATTAGGGCTCGGTGATCTATGAAATACAGCTGAAGTCAATATTATCACCCCCCTCCTCCTCCAAAATTGTGATTCTTTTTTAAATGTTTCCCACACTTCTTACTCCAGTTTGATATGAATGGAAACACTTATCCTTGTCGTGCTTTGTGTCCATCAACAATCCTTCTGTTGTTTTAACCAAAGGCAGATATTTGCTTATATCCATACCAATTTAAGCATATAAGACACCTTAGAGAAACTTTGCACAGCACTGTGAAGACAGAATCGATATAAGGGGAAAAAATGAATAAAATAAGAGCTGAGAGAAAATATGACAAGATTAAACAATTAAAATTCCCTATATAAAAAATATGAGTGGATAAGAGCCGTCTGAAATTTTCTGCAAATTGTATATTTTTTGTTACTGCTTGTACCTTTTCATTTTCCAGCTGGATGACAAACAATGACAGAATTCAGACTGAATGAAAATAAAGGAGAACAGTACCTTCCTGGACTTCTTGGGTTCATAGTCCATAGTGATTCTGCAGCTGGGTTCTGGTTCTGTTGTCTTTTATTTTAATCTGTCTGTGTCTTAGTTGTTTTTTCCATTGTCCGAGAGTCTCTTAGCGTTGGAGTTATTTTAGCCTCATCATCCCAGCTCTAGATTCTGCTTCCAGTGTTTTTGACCCTGATTGTTCTTTTCCAAACTTCTCCCCAGGCCGCACGCGCTGCAGAGAACAGGAAACACAGGAAGCCCACTTCCTGTCCGACAGGAAACTCCACCAGGGTTTGATAAAGCTCATTGTGTCTGATAATACACAAGCACACAAAATTAGCTGGTAATTAACCTGCTGCTTTCATTACATTACACTGTTCTATCATAGTGGACATTTGCTTAGTATTTGCCTCATATTAACTAATAAAATAGCTTTAATAGTTTCCTGTTCAACTTGAAAGTTCATTTTCAAATATATGATAAATAAACAGAAATTCAAATGTGCAATGCTGCATTGTTCCAAAATGTAAATGGTCCATGATGTACTGAAATTCAGCATGTTCATGACAGGAACAAAGTGACATTAAATTTATAGTAATTAAAAAATTAAGGCAAAAAGCAACGTAAAGCACAATAAAACAGTAAATATTTTGACTTAAATTAACAAAATAATCAAGAAAAAGAAGAAACATAAGAAGCAAAAGGTACAAAATTGTGAGGCAAATCAATAAAAGTGAATAAAATCAGATGGAACAATGAGCAAAACAACCAAAAAATGAAGAAAAAGTGAACAAAGCAGAAGAAAAATGAACAAAATCAGCATAATAGTGATAATAAATGAACCACATGTGATGCAAAAAGACAAATCAATACATGGCAGAATAATCCTTCATTTTAGCCCCATGTGTCTTTTCATGCTCTGTGTCATTTTTAATAACTGTTGGCTGCTTTGTGCCACTGTCTGTGCTAAATGTCAGCGGCTCAGCTCGTTTTGGATATTTCTTTAGGCTGATTTAAATATCTTTGATCCAACTCTGTGTCACACTTGTTTTGTGTCACTTTTGACCAACCAGTAAGTAAAGTTTTATTACTATAGAACCTTCAAAAAAAAAAAAAAACACACACACAATAAAACTGAACTGAATAACTAAATCATAAATGATGCAAGTTTAAAGAGATGTGTTTTGAGCTACTTTTTAAAAGAGGTCACTGAGTCCACAGATGTCAAGCTGCAGGGCAGAGACGTGCAAAGTTTGGGGGCACAGCTGAAAAAGCTGTTTGCAAGACTGTAGACAATCCACGGAGGTTTTGCTGAGGAAGGTGAATGAATGCATGAATGAATGAATGAATATCTAATTCAGACCGTGACACAATAGAACTCAACTTGGCAACATGTCATAGATGATAAAAACAAGTCTGAACCGGAGATGCGACATGACTTGGAATGAAGTGTTGTGCAATTGTAATGACCAGGTTTGTCCACAGGGGGGCAGTACTTTTCCAAAAACACACTGTGACAGAGGAGAAGGAATGAGGGGAGAGAAACGAGTGCATTTCTCTGAAGGAGCAATGACATCAAACCACAGATGAAAATACAGTTTCCTTACAAACAGCCTCAACTCTGCATCGGACAAACACGCACACGTGTAGCAGACAAAACCCCGCGTGGCACTGAATATCTGAACGACAACCCTGTTACCATGGCAATGGGAGACAAAGACGGGGCATTTATCATTTGGGTGCTTTGGCTCCTGATCTTTATCTGTCTCTCAGCTAATACATGTAATGTGTTTTGTTAAGTATCATATGAATGTAAATGATAAAATAAATATGCTTTCAATGGTGCATAATGAGGTGAAAAGTCACAGCTGTGCTTTTGTTACCTGAGAATGAGCCATTTGTATTGTTCCACCTCCATGTTTCCATTGTTCAGAATGGATTTACTCTCATCTGCTATGTCGGAGTGTGGAGTAGAGTTAATAGCCACTTAACCAGAAAGCTCATAATGGACAAAACACTGGCTCTAACGGGGAACATCTGTGTATTTTGACACCACTGGAATGAAGGATAGGATATATTCAATTGTCTAAAGTGTAATTTGTAAAGTGTGGCTGCAGCTTCAAAATGAGCTCGCAAAGACAGCGAGAGCCTGAGTATCTGAATGTCCAGGTGTGGACGTGAGATAAGAGGCATTCAGGGACATCAGGAGAACAGAGAATTAAAGAACTCAGGCTCAGCAAATAAAACCATATCTGTTGAAGTGCTTGCTATATACAATATTTTTGCATTTTTGTCCTTGTCATTATACAGTCTTTTCATATACAGTTGAAGTTGAAATCATTATCCCCCTATGAAAACGTTATGTTCTCTTTTCAGATTGTTTTCTCAACTGCTGTTTAAGACAGATTTCTGAAAGAGGATTTCAAAGCATACAATGTTCATTTGTACGGAGGTGCATTGCATTCACTGACGAAAATTTATTTTTAGACTCCATGCATCATAATTACAAGGTCTTTTCTCATAATTATGAGATACTGTAGCTCGTAATTACAAGAATTTTTCTCGAAAAGATCTCGTAATTACGAGAAAAGTAAAGGCTCTTAGGAATCCCTTCTTTGTTACAGACAGCAGGAACACGGCGCTGTCAGATTTAATTTAACAGATTTAACTTTTTATCACAGTTCTTAGAGTGTGTGTCTTCCATTAAAAACTGGTTAACCACAAACTATTTGCAGATAAATTCA
>JAQQAE010001640.1:0-24682 GCA_029823295.1 Pseudamia nigra
GATAGGGTGAGATGGAGGCAGATGATTCGCTGTGGCGACCCCTGAAGGGAACAGCCGATAGGAAAAGAAGAAGAAGATGAACTGTACAAAAACAATATTATAAAATGCTGAAAAGATTAAGCTATTGGCATTGTTGTTCCGCTTATTGTGTTTAAAAATATACTAAAGTAATTTAAAGGTGAATTGCAGATGTTTATTTGTAAAGTTTATCAGTGTTTGTTGGTCTAGCCCTTCTGGCCCTGCATTTCAATAGTAGTTCCACTTTGCCTTGTTCACTTGTCTTCAGCCCTTGGATGTATGTAATAAGCTCACGTGATGCTGGAGCCCTTTGGACAGCTGAGGGATGGCAGGGTTGGCAGCGCAGGACAAACCTGCCCTTATTCACTCACTGCACAAACAATCACAGTTCATCCACAAGGTGAGGATTTAGCACTGGACAGCTGTTTACAGATAATCACACATACCCTAGAACCACAAAACAACAGAAAACGTAAAAAACATTCCCAGCTATTAAAATTTTTTGTCAAGCAGCAAATGTTATGAATAAACATAAAAACTTAAATAAAAACACTGTAGAAGGCCTGAACTGAACTTAGTCCTGTGTATTGTGTATTCTGCTATGTGTTGACCATTTATATTAACTGAAGAACTATGTTTCCCATTGAATTTTGTTTAATGGTCATTTTTTTAATCGTCTTTGGTTGCAAACCTTCTGAGCTCTATGCATCACTACCACCTAAACATGGGTGCATTTTCTTGCACCAAATTCAAAACTTGAGGGCAATTATTATTTAAAAACTTATTATGGGCAATATCCAACCCTGGAATGAACATATCTTGATATCTTGGTCAAAACTTATCTGATTTGATTCTTACTTACCACTTGCTGTATGTCTATATTGTTTAAATCTAGTCTGACCTTGGTGGGATGACGGTGAATTACACTGTGGACAACAAATAAGAATAACTGCCTTTTAAGCAAATTTTTTTGGAATAATTTCAGAGCCTTTCTCCGCTCTGTCAGTTATCCTCCCACTTTAACTCACTAACATTCTGTCCTATTAATTCACATTTTAATTAATTCCTATTCCTATTAATTCCCAAACAAAAAAAGTCTGAAAGTCAACTACAACATAAACTGCAATTTTAAAAAATGAAAATGTACCAGATATAAAAATCCTGACTGGTACCATAAAAGGCAAATGTTTTGTGACAGTTTTAAACTTTTAACCATGTATGACAACGTTGTGTAGCTCGGAATTGGGTGTTTTTTGTGACACCCCAATTCACAGCATTCCCAACTTTTTGGGAGGTGTGTATCCTGTTACATCTGACAAAAAAGTTACACAGAATTTCAGAAAATGAACATCATACCAACAGCAAAATATGGTGGTGGCAGTGTAACGGTCTGAGGCTGTTTTGCTGCTTCAGAACTTGGAAGACTTGTTGTGGCAAATGGAACCATGAATTCTGCTGTCTACCAAAAAATCCTGAAGGAGAATGTCTGGCCATCTGCTCATGACCTCGAGCTGAAGTGCACTTGGGTTCTGCAGCAGGACAATGATCCAAAGAACACCAGCAAGTCCAGCTCTGAATGGCTTAAGAAAAACAAAATGAAGACTTTGGAGTGGCCTAGTCAAATGTACATTCACACTGGCACTTTGTAGTCTGCTTTAAACAAACTCTGATCTGCTTCCGTGGATAGTCCAGTTTGTTTGGAGCAGTGTGAACGCTCACTCGGACTCTGGTGTGAACCAAACAACAAAATCTGGTCCGCTTGAAAAGTGGGATTCTTGATTTGCTTGCAAGTGAACCCTGGTGCGGTTCACCTGCAGTATCAATGCAAATGGCCTATCCAATGGACCAAACAGTGGGGCGGTGGGGGGGGGGGTGTTGTAGAGTGCGGTGCATTTATTTATGAGGGACATAATGATTCTCTCTTACATATGGTTTATGGATCTATAAGTGATCCTAAAAAAATTTAGTCCATGCAATTTCTTGTTTGGCATCTATGTAAACACAGCAGCACTTTGTAGTCTGTTGCTCTCAGTAGTGAGATATCCAGCATGCTGAACGAATGCACCAATACTGAAGAGGAAGGTGAATGAGAGCAGTGACAAATGCTGCAGTGGTTACACAGAGCGACACACTAAATATCTTGCTGCCTCACCTGCTCCTCATCCTGGCCTATTTCTAGTGAAAAACCTACACAACACATGCATACATTTGCTGTAGCTCCATTGGTTACTTGTGATGAACAAGCAGCTGAATAGGACACATTTCTGTGTTGGGACCTAGCCAATCAATAAGCTACGTTTTTTTCTTTGTCATGTTTTTTTTCTTCTTGGTCAGTTTTCATTTTGGGCAATCCCACTCAAAACAAACAGTTAATGGAATTGTGTGACACTGTAAGGAGGTTTCGTCTGCTTGAGTAAAGTGCTGTGCGAACATGCACCAAACCAAATGAAAGTGTTAAATTTCTTGGCATTCCCCACCCAATCAACATGAGTCCCCCAGTCTATCCTGGTGTGAATGCGCCCAAAGTCATGACCTGAATCCAATCAAGATGCTGTGGCATGACCTTAAAAAGGTGGTTCAAGCTCAAAATCCCCCAGTGTGGCTTAGTTAAATCAATTATGCAAAGGTGAGTGGGACAAAATTCCTCCACAGCACTGTAAAAAACTCATTTCCAGTTATGGCAAGCACTTGAGTACATTTGTTTCTTGTAAGGTTGGCCCAGCCACTGATAAGGTTTAGGGGCAATCACTTTTTCACACAGGGTCATGTAGGTTTGGATTTTTTTCCCCTTAAAAATAAAATCCTTCATTTAAAAACTGCTTTTTGTGTTTACTTGTGTTTTCTTACATTTATTATTTAAATTTGTTTGATGATCTGAAACATTTAAGTGTGACAAATATGCAGGAAGTAAGAAATCAGGAAGGTGGGCAAGCACTTTTTCACACCACTGTAAATAAGGTCCCACCTCTCAGTCCAGTAGAGTACCTTTGGGATGTGGTAGAACAGGAAATTTGCATTGTGGATGTGATGCCACCAAATTTACTGCAGTGGTGGATCAAATGATGTGCCAAAATCTCTGAGGAAGGTTTTCAGCACCTTGTTGAATCTATGCTGTGATGGCAGTCCTGAAGACAAAAGTGGGTCCAACCTGGTACTAGTAACGTGTATTTAAGAAAGTGTCCAGTGAGTGTACTGTAGATAGACCATGTAGTTATATAACAGTGTAAAAGAAAGAAATGAATAAATGTATGTGCGCAGTGAGACAGAGAGCTGCATAAGCATGGGAGAACAAAGTTTTTCTACTATAAACTGTTTGATACCAACAGGGAATTGGCAAAGCTTAAACTGCTGAAGGTGGTTCCAACATTTCACACCAAAAAATATATTGCACAAAGGAATTATGAACAAACTAAAATATATGCGATGTTTAGGAAGACCAAAAAAATTGTTAAAAAATCAGGCTGGATGTGGTAATAAGTTATGATGTTATGATCTTGTGATCACATTGCACCTCCCCCAATTAATGACATATCTATCATTAGAATAGCTGTGTAAATGCAGACAGCTTCACTAGATCCAACCAAGGTTTTGTGGAACATGAACAGCACCAGTTCAAGAACCTGTATTCATTGGGTTTAAAAAGGGCATATGTGACACAATGCAGTGAAGATGTTTTTTTTTTTTATTAAAGGTTTTAAATGAGATTGCATTTCCTGCTCTTCCACACGACATTCAGTTTACTGCATCTACAGCGATGTGGGCTTTTTTCATGTTTTGGACATACAGAAGGAATATCACTACACAAAGGATGGTGTTTTATGCATTTAGTCACTTTGGTGAAGGTGAAAGACTTGGATCATTTAATTTTTAAAACACCAAAATAATCCAGTCACGAGACCCTGCTTTGTATTTTAGGGATCTACAATTGAGTATGAACAGTTGAACTTTGGCTGCTGTCTTAGCATTGTATCAAGTTTCAGGAAAATTTGTGATGTAGTTTTTGCATAATCCTGCTGATAAACAGAGTAACAAACAAACATATGTGGGTGATTACATAAGCTCCCTGGATGAGGAAACAAAGAGATCAACAAAACAATTGGATGAATTAATTATAATATGTTATTGTCACTATGCACCTACTTTACCTTCCTCAGCTGCTGCCACCAAGGCAAGAAATTTCTCCAGAGGAAGAACATTATGAACCCTTCATCATTGCAGATATTACATAATGCACATACAGTACAGTTTTTAATGGCTAATTTTATTCTCTTATACGTTCATCTTTTGTGATTTTATTTATATGAAATTAGTTACTGTTCCACATACATTAGACCTAACATTATCAATAGAAAAAGACAATAGACATAATGCAGAGATATTTTTATTTTTTACAATTCAGTAGGATTGGTGTGCTATCTGTGAATATACACTTTCGGTATATATTCACATGCTGTTCAGTGGCATCTTTGTATTAAAAATTAATAAGAATTTGACAAATGGTGAAGTGAGAAAAGAGGCGAAAAGATAAACCTACTGGAAGTATAGTCTGAAGCTGCATTTATTTACATACTGTATGTGTGGCTATCTGAATAGTTAATATGGTGTGTATAACCTGTATTTTTTTCAGCAGCAGAATGTGCATTTATTTATTTATTTAACCCACAAAATAGCCTGGCACATTAATAACAAGATGGATGACAAAATCTTAACAAGTACAGCTAGCTGTGTGCCTGGCATGGCCTTGTGCCTCTAAAGCGCTTTCATTGCTCTGTAAATTTGTGTTTGCATTTCAGTGTAATCCCATCTGTGGAGACATTCACTCACAGAGCAGAGACAGGAACAAACATAACACTTCTCTCCATCTGTGACCTCCCAGCTCTTCATCCTGCCTCTGAATGCAGTGCAACAATGGAGAAGAGCAAGGGAGAGGGAGGAAGATTGCTTTGCTATTCAGTGATATACTGATGGTACACAAGCTCAAGGATAGCAGATTCAGTTCAGACAACAAAAGTGAGAAAGGCTACAAATCGACTTGCATGATATATTGCTGAAGAAGTTGGGTTTTTCAGATGGAAAGGACTAAGCCTGTTACATAAGATGATAAATTGCAGCGTATATTAACACCAAAAAAATCTGATTTCAAGTTAAGTTCACTTCACTGCTAAAGCAGCAGCCTATGAGGATTACTTTTCAAATATACAAAGTAGTAATTAATAAGTGTATTTCACCACTGACTTCATCATAAGCATGCAGGAATGTACTGTAGCCACATACTGTGCATGCTGTGTGTATAAGTAATCAAAATACATTTTTTGTTGTATTCTCGTATTTTCTTTTATTACCTTCTTCTGTAGATTTAAAAACTGAGAGATCTTCAGCAATGTTTCAACATACAGTACACACCCCAGCTCAAAACACCTGCAAGGTACACCTCAAAAACAGTGAATCATGCAAGAGTTTTCCCTTTCCTCTATTACTCCTCAGGCCATTTTATACCAAGTGCTGCAGTGCAGATTGTCTGAAGCCTGGTACTTCTACAAAGGACGAATGATATGATGAGATTTTTCCCCCTGTAGTTACTGACAATATTATAACATTTTGTATGTCAGCAGAACCGTATCATGTTGGTTCCTATTTCCCAACCTTGTGCTCGATAGCCTAATTTATCTTATCAAATAATTCACAGGTTTCTGCTGTAAAAAAGGTGAGAAAGCAAACTCAAGAAACAGGGAGGAGGCCAAGCACTGTAGCCAAAAGAAATGTTGAATTATCTATTATCAGGCTTAACATGTATAGAAGTCATGCTACAATAGAGCATATTCAACTTAAAATAATCTGTTTCAACCTGGAAATTAACAGTAGTGGATGTTAGCTGTTTTTTCAGTCCTGCTGTTCTTGTTTAGAAATAAACATATGCACAGGAGGCAGCTCTATCCAATTTATTTATATCCCCACAATTAGCCCAAAATTCACACTTTACCACATATGCAGTACTGTATATAATCACCTGTTGTTACACAGGGTTTTGAGGTAAAATGCTGTTTTTGAAATTATATGGTGTGATAAAATAATATATCTTCATATTTCACCAGTTTTATCTGTAGTCTGCAGAGAAGACATTTTGACAGGCGAAAGCTCACTATATTTTCTTTTTTTCCTTGTCCAGTTTGTCATGGATCATACAACAGCTGCTGTGTGATATTCACAGTTTCACAGAAGCACACAATAACCAAACCCCGCTTCAAAACCAGGGCAGTGAAAATAAAAGTGTAAAATATTTATAGATATATAGACTTGAAGATAAAAGGAATTTTAGACCAGACACTTTAGGGGTCTTCTCTCTACTTCTTCACTGCAGATATTGCTCCTCTTGTGCTACTGGCAGAGGATGTGTCTCAGTGTGTTGGTCTGTGTACATCTGTTGGACATGTCTGAATCAATAGACTTGCTAACTTGAAAATCTGTTCTTACTAAATTATCCTCTTCATTTGTCCCTTCATAGTTGATTGAATCATTTGTTAGTTAGTTAGCTATCTCTACAGAGCAAACAACTTAAAAGGGAATTGTTAATATGAACATGATTTAAACATCAGCACAGTTCTGACTGTTAAAGCATTTATTAAATGTTTTCTGCTCAGGGGTAGTGGTCTAAAGTCCAGTAATATACTGTATATATAACCCTAGAAATGCAAGCAGGGTTCATCTTATGCCAGTGGTTATCAGATTCACTTCAGCTGTGTTTATACAACACCAAACAATCATAATAAAACTTGTGGCATTTTACATAGTCTGGTCAAGACTTTGCAGTATAAAGTGTGAAAAAACAGCCCCTTTGAGGCATCACTTGGTGGCTAGGGGAAGAAAAACTCTTAAAAGAAAAAAATGTCAGACAGAACCGAATTCTGGTTTGGTCGGATCGATGTCTGTCTTGACTGGTTAGAATGAGTGGAAAGTGGGGAGAGAGACAAATGGCAACAACAAACACTGGAGAGATTGTTGTAGCCATGCATCAGAAATGCAGAGAGGCTTTGTTCAGAGCGCAGGGAAATCAGATTTGTTCCTCAGTTCACAGCTTTTTGGCAGTTATTTACAAGTGATTAAAACCGATCTGCATGTTTATGTCATGGCACTTAAGTAACTAAACTGATAAGACAGCTTCCTTTTGCAGAAAAAGGAGAAAGAGGTGCATCAAATTTTTATTGATATCTGAATAGAAACTAAATATTCATTTTTACCCTCCAGGTTAGGATAACTGATTCAAAAGCTGTGTTCAAACCAGATTCTTTTTGATTTGCCATATAAATTACTTTAACTGATGATACTGAATGGAAATAAACAGATACAGCACAAGATGTAACAATAAATATAGTTGCTAAAATTGTCACTAATAAAAGTTTTAAGGAAGTCAGTAAATGAAAACAAAAACTGAAGAAGGGCTTGACCTTATAAGTACATCAAACATTTCCTCCTCTTTTTGAGTTTGAAATATTCTCAAAGTTTTGACAGATCTAAATTCTCACTTGTTTAAAGAAGCTAACTTTGTCTATTCTTTAAACCTGTCAGGGTCCTCTGGGCAAAGTCTTTGTACGCTCAGAGACACAAACATGAAAGAACTGGAGACTTGGCCTCCACTGGTCGATGAGGTAACCTGTCAAAACTGGAGACCATGGAGAGATCAGTAACTACCTCAGCAGATGGCTGGGACAGCGACATGCCATGGTGTAGCACTGTATGAGAGGAGCAACTGTCATGCAGTCATGAGATCTATTCCTCTCTCTAGCTCCAGCTCCCTATTAGCCGCTTGGATGAGGAGGTCAGGGTGTCTCACACAAAGCCATGCTGTTATTGGGTGGCATCTACAAGCATTGTGGGTGTAGGGGACCCAAGGAAGTCTTGAATTTTATCTGTGACACTGGGTTTGGACAGGTAGGCAGCCATTCCATAACTTCACATCATAAGGCCCATGGCGGGGACAGCGGTGTCCTAGTGGAAGTGTTGGCTGCAGGGATTGATATCTATCATGCAGAACTACACTTCTCAAATTCATGGTCCAGTGTATCTGGTGTCAGAACTAGTCCAGTAAAGTCGACATCTGTGACAGCAGTACTTATTAAATTAAAGGTTCATTTGAGCATATCATCACCTGCTGTCCAACAGCCTAAAGGAAAGGCTGGTCTCCAAATCCACAGCCATTATCAGACATCCATGTGCGAAGAGGAACAATACATTTGTTAGGGCTAGTGACCCACACAATCAGATTGACCTGCTGTTCTCAGCTACCCATCACTGGAAAACTGGAGCCGCAAGATGACTTGGTGAGGCACCTCAAGTTCCCAAATCATGATATTGCAATCAGGAAGAAAGTTTGGAAAGGACATTGTAAAGCCACTTAGAGGCTTTCCTAGTTGCTCAGTGCAAGGCCTACACTCTGTTTCACTGGGGCTGCAAAAAAAAACTATCAAGTCTACAATAGACCCATAGGGTGGGGCTTACTGTAGATAGATCCTTAGATAGAATAGATTCAAGAGAAGGTTCTATGAGACAATGCTGGACACAAGCCATGGCCCCATCACCCACTGATTGGGTCACCTGAGCAAGGCTGTATGAAGAGCTTTAACATCAGTGACATGACAGGTACGTCACGAAGGATGAGTTCCAGCACATCCTGAGTGTATTTTACCACCATAGTCTGTTACCTTTTATCATCATGAACCAAATGGTGACTGAGTAATTTAATTATCTTATGGTCAATATTTTACTCACAGACAGAAAGTTTCTAAATTACATCCTGAGTTTTAACTATTTTTATTTATTTATTCATTTATTTTACCTATTCTCTGCTTGTATTAGTCAGTTTTAAACAACAGAAAAGTAGTGAGGTTTTTGGGGAAAGGTTAATATGGGATAAATATTTATTTTACTTTTTAGTTTATTTTCATTATAGAAATTTGGATTAATCTGAGTCACCTGTGACATTTTAATGGTTAAAAATTAACAGCAGTCTAGCCTAGAACTAAACCATGGATGAAATTGTTTACAGCATTGCTTTTTGTTGATATATATTTGGGAATAAGTCTAAGAGACTTGTTCTGTGCAAATGGAATGTAGTCACATAGAATTTTTCTACCCTCAAATTGCTTTACAATGTCACTCATTCACCCACTCATAACAGTGGTGCTGTCACTGTGTTCAGTATCTTAATCAAGAACAGTTATACATGCAGACAAGATGGACACGTGGACCGGAGCCAGAGAGGACTAAATTTTTGGAAAAGCCACTGTGGCCTCTGTGGCCCCAGCATAACTCTAACTGAACAGGATTCTCATGACAATACTGGAGATCAAGATAATGCAGTTCAGCAGATCACAGAAGTCTCCAGAGAGTAGTTAAAATTTTAGAAAAAAATCACTAGGCTCAACCTACCCTCTCTGGTGGACATCTTCAGGACCCACTGCCTCCACAGACCTAACAGCATCCTGAAGGATGCTACCGACCTCTGACACCATCTGGGAGATGCCACAGAGGACTCAAAGCTCAGACAGTTTTTATCCAGGAGCTACCACTGAACTGAACAAAATCAAATACTGCCCCACCATTGTGTCATGAACTGCATCATGAAGTGTACTGAAAATAACTTTATTATTAGACTTTAAAGTCTATTCTATTTTATTCTATTCGAGTGTGTTTGTCTTTAAGACCAAATGCATTAAACTTCAGTCATCCAGGTGCTGACATACTTAAAATTTAACTCTTATGTTTTATCAGCCTTGGTAGATCAATACATGTGGTTTTCTATATACTGAAAGTTTGAATGTGTTTTCAAACCTTTCATAAGGTAAATGTGTTGTGCATAAAGGTCTTTGCACACATATTCTTACCATAAACCACATTTCGGCATGAGGAAGTAAATCAATTTGTGTAAATTTTTTACATCATTTGCTGACAGAGCTCAAACATCTAATGGACACATTTATTATTATTATTATTACTAATAATAATAATAATAATAATAATAATCTTATATGAATAACTCCTTGTGTAGATTTTTAATCAATGTAAATAAAGTGGTCTGGGAATACTTATTTATACTTTATGAAATTAGTTGGCTTACTTGAGTTAATGTTATTTCTAAATATTTGCCAAGACTTTTTCATGACCAGAGCTGATTCCTATCTTTCTTCTTTCGTGCCAGTGTCCTTCTTTTAAGCCAAATTAGAAATGTTATTAAATTCATTAAATCACAGAATGTGTCCTGACGAGTGATTCATAGGGTCATCCACACTGTTACAGGAAAAATCTGTTTAATGTACTAAGACATTTTAAAGATTATAGTTTTTAAAAGTGCACTTATCAGCTTTTTGTGCTCTACTGAACTAAAGTACGGACGTCATGCTGTTTTATGACCCATAGAAGGTTTACTTGCACATATAATATTGAATGTCTGACCAATTTTGCCTTTCCTCCCTCTTTATAAGTCCAAAGGATTATAAACAACACTGTAATTGAACGGCATTCATTTAAACATACTACACCCTATGCTTGCTTTTGTTATAAGTTAAGTTGTGCACAACAAAATAAATGAACAAATAAACAGTAAGAGAAAATAACTAAAACTAGTGTAAATTGCTATCAGAGCTTGACATCGTTACTGCCACCTATTCAGTACCTAAAGGCTTGGCATAAAAATCTTTTTTTAGGTGCATAAATTATTCATAGAGAACATTACAAATGCTCGATACACAAATTGGGCAGAAGCATGTGGTTTTCACTCAGGCTGAGCTGACATCACTCAGACAGTGTGCTTCCCTCTCATCCACCTGGCAGGGTGAGCTCTGAGCTGCTGCTTTCGACCTGTCACTGCACTCCTCCTGTTTCTACTCCATTGGCTTTGATGGTCCACTTTCAAGAACTGCTATTACCTGTCTGCTCCACCAGTGTAGTGGGAAATAGCCAATAAAGATAATTTAGGTAAGGTTCCAGGTGTTAAGCCCTTGTTTGACTATGTGCATGTTTTAATTGAGGATGAACTAAAAACAGATCAAAGCAAACATTTATTCCGGTGACTCATTTCACATCTGTTGGCATCAGGTTTTCATAAAAACAATCTTTACAATGCAGCATAGAAAAACCATAAAAACACATTAGTTATGCATATTTTGTATATACGATCAAGTGTATCAGAAACAAATCCATCATGCCCGCTAGAAAATCTATTGGACCATATTTACCATCTTTTTGGTAAAAGCACATTGTATCTGCATTTTGGAAGTTGAAAAAAAAAAAAAAACAGTGCATAAATTCTGCAATTCTCTGTATCATCTCATTTGCAGTGGAATTAATTGAATGTCCTGTAAAAATATGAACAGAATATAATACTACGTTGATTGGACAAAAAAAACAGTAGAATTGCAAATACAGTTATTAAAGATTCAGATTAAGCGAGGGTTAGTGTTTGTGTAATGCCTTAGTGTGAAGCTGAATGCTGCTGCACAAAGCAGCACTGCAGCAACAGCTCAATTTTGATTTGTAAAAGGAAGATGCTTGGATGCCCTCTAGTGAAAATGACAGGTAATGGTAGAACTACTCTATTTCAGTTTCAGAGCTGACATAATTCACGAGATGTACAAACCAGTAGCTCAAGTCTGACTGAAATTCAGCTCAGCTGCATCTAGTTTGCTGATTTCATATGAACACAATCTAAAATAAATTTGCTTTATTTATATTCAAGCATATAATGTAGTATCCTGCACTTAACTAGAAAAATGTGAGATAAAAACACTGAAACCACTGAACCCTGAGCAAATACAAAAATTCATAAGTCCTATGCATAACCTACAGACTTACAACGTACCTCTGTACAGCACTTTTTAAGTACCGTATTTAAGTGCCACTTCCACAGTCACAACAAACAAATCTGAGAATCAAAACACATTTTACATTCATTTTGTCTCATTATCACTTAAGCTTCAGATGGTACAAAAATAAAACTTCAATTTCTATGCCCTTTTTATTTTGCTACAAATAAAAAGCAGCTGCAGGATTGGAAGCTTCCAGTGTGATTCTGTCTCAGCTCCAAGAAGAGTTTAAATCATTTAACGGAGCAGCCAAGTCAGGCCTTTGATCATCTTTCTATAAATGATCAACAATGTATGTCGCACAAAAATGGATGAAAATTAAGCTGCCCCTCCTCTCATTTGCTGTCCATTTAAGATCACATTCCTGTGTTCCCATCCTCTCTTTGGGCTTTGGCAGCCTCAGCTGGCACCTTAACTGTCTGTGTCCACGTCTGAGGCCTCAGCTTCATCTGCAGATCCAGTCAACAAGGGGTAAGGCCTCTGCTGGTCCAAGTTGACATATGTAACCTTTAGATTGATGTAGTGTTCTCCCTCCAAAGAAGACAGGATGTGCTCTACTTTTGTGACAAGGCTGTGGAAAGTAGGCCTGTGCTCAGGCTCTGGGTCCCAACATGCCAGCATGATCGTATAGCTGAGGAATGAATGATTACGTAATTGAGTGATGGATTAAGTACATAAATAAATGGCACAGCAGTGAGTTACTGATAGTGGTTATGGCTAATTTAAGAATAATACACTGAGCATAAATATATAATAACACATATCTTTTCAGTCCAGTCAAAAACTTAATTAAGTTATAAAAACATTAGTTTTTCGATGAGAGAACAGTGTTGATTCTTACAGAGTATCTGGGCAGTACTGTGGTTGGGCAAGTCGACGTCCTCTTAACAAGTAGTGGGTTATGTCATAGGGGTCGACATCTGGATAGGGGCTTGCCCCTCGAGTCAACAACTCCCACATCAATACACCATAAGACCACTGCAACAAAAAAAACATCAACTGTAGAAATTTCCATGACAGATACAATAAACACATTTTTGAAAGAATTAAACACACTCACCACATCAGATTTGGTAGTAAACTTCTGTGTCTGCAAGCTTTCAATGGCCATCCATTTTACAGGCAACTTTACCCGTTTGTGATCTTGAATGCTGTAATACTCTTTGTCGTAGATGTCCCTTGCCATGCCAAAGTCAGCAACTTTTACTGTGAAGGTTTCATCAAGCCTGAAAAGAGAAGCACAGGATCTTAAAGATCATCTCCTTCAGGCCAATTGCTGCTGCTATTAGATTTGACAAGTCCAGTACAAAACATGAACAGGTTTAAAATGTCTCTTTCATTTAACATCGAGAGCTGTGCTGATTTTACTGATTTTTTAGTATTTGTTGGACTGTTTATCTGTTAGAATTATTAGAGCAAAAGCTTCCTAATCTTGCTTGTTTTCTTGCTAAATTTTTACAAAGATCGCCACAATGTAAATAAATGTTTGTTGCATATCACCTAAATCAGTGGTTCATGACTCTGTCCCATCTTGTGACCCACCTTTTGTAATGTTATCAAACTGAGATCCACTCTTATCGAATTCAAACAAGGAAATGCATTTTATAAGTACTGTAGCAAGCATCTACAGTATTTAATCTGAGGAACTTGTGGGGAAAAAATTTGTACTTTTTTTGAAAATGAACAAAATAATGAAAAAATAATGAAGAAAATGAAATAAGTAAAGCAAGTCAGACAATGACCAAAAGAAACAAAATAATCCAAAATTGAACAAAAATATATAAAATAATACAATACAAGCTACAATGTGACCTGTCATTTTTTGGTGAAATGTCAACAGTGAAAACAGCTGCTGCACCTCAATGAAAGTCAGACAAGCGGGGGGGGGGGGTGCTGGAGCCCATCCCAGCTGACTTGGGCAAAGACAGGTTACACCCTGGATGAGTTGCTAGTTCATCGCAGGGCTGACACAGAGACAGACAACCATTCACGCTCACATTCGTGCCTATGGGCAATTTAGAGTGACCAATTCACCAAACCCCTAGTGCATGTTTTTGGTTGTGGGAGGAAGCCGGAGAACCCAGAGAGAACCCACAACATGCAAACTCCACACAGAAAGGCCCCGCCACCCAATGTTGGGATCGAACCCAGGACCTTCCAGCAGTGAGGCACGAGTGCTACCCACTGCACGGCGCACTGCATATTACTATTACTATTATTATTATTACTATTATTATTGTCCACGGTTCATTAAAAGGTAAAAGGGACCTTAGCGGTCCCACTACTACAAATAGGAACTACTCACCTAAATAAGATTTCACATTAGACATTCTTTTGGCCATGTGCTGACATGCCATGGGCTTGGATTCAGTGTATGATTCACTCACATGCAGTTACGTGCAGCCAGATCTCTGTGGACGAATTTCTTCTGGGCTAAATACTCCATGCCTTTTGCAACCTGGAGCCCAAAGCCAATCAGGTCTTTCACTGTTGGGTTCTGTAGAGCACAAAGAAATCCCAGTTACTAGCTTATCATACAAATCACACCCAATCTCACAGAGTAACCAGGTCCACAGGCATTTATAGTCTAGCATATGTGTAATTCACCCTTTTCTCTGAACGGATGAAATGACGCACATCCCCGTGCTTCATATATGGGAGAACCACCAGGGGGAGCCCTTCTTTGGGGAGCATGATGCCCAGCAGTGACAGTATGTTGGGGTGGTGGAATCCTTTCATGATGATCCCCTCCCTTAAGAACTGGTCCACCTCCCCTGCATCTGTGATCCCTGTTAATACATGACATAATATTTTAAGTGGTAATCCAATTTCAGCACTTCATGTGATATGATTGTCTTAATAAATTTAGTCACATACTGTTCAGTGATTTAACAGCACAGTGGATCTCTTGCTTATTGCTGTCTATCAAATATCCATGATAAACTGTGCCAAAGTGTCCTGCATATGTATTTAAAAAAAGGCTGTTAGCTTTTTTACTGTATTATATTTTACTTCAGAAAAAAAGACAAACATAGGAATCTTACCTTTGCCAATAATCTGACTGGTCTCGACTCTGAGCATATCCGCAGGAATCAGTACATCTTTGACTTCTTCAAGAAGTTCAGAGTGGAGGCTGACCATCGAAATATTGTCTCTTGGAATTAAAGGAAAAGACAGGTGGTCTTGGCTGGCAGCAGCATACAATAAGCCCTGGAATGCCATTCCTCCAGACCCTGATGTTTGACTGGACAGGTGTACTGTAATAAAATGAGACAGAAACCCTTGTATTTCTAAGAGCTTCTGCAGTGTAACATACACAAATGGAAAGAACATGGAATATAATAGTAGATGGAAGCTAGAAAATGCATTCAAATGAATGAACTAGGCTGTCTTACCCTGCCTGTAATCACCTGTTGGCGATACATCTGAATTCCTGCCAAAGTGGCTCCTTGAAAGCATTGTTGATAACCGATTCTCTATGCTGGCTGGAAGGATACGTGGTGATTATGAAATGAAAATGACAAAAAATAATATGTAAAGAATAAACACAACACTGAAAAGGAAAAAAAAATATAGTACGGGTTAATCAAAAACAGCCTAAAACCATATTCGCTCCTCTTTAAAAAGGTTAGTACAAATGTCAAAAATGTCATACCCCTCTTTTTCTTCCTCAAGTGCATCATCACAACTAATGCAAGGACAGCACCTACGACCAGTGCTGTAAGGATGCCCAGCACAATGCCTGCAATAACTGTGCTGTTGTTGCCGTCATCAGGAACCACTGTGCCTACATTGTAAACCTTTCCATTCACAGACACCTACATGAGTGGAATGTAAAAACTGATTACTGCTGTTCATCAATTTGCATATGTAATAGTATATGTCCATAACGTTGATTTAAGCTTATGTAAAAATGGATGTTCTTACCTCAACAGGTAAGCCTTCACTGGGGATAACTAGTCCTTTAGGAATCCTGCAGGTCAGCTCATTTGACAGAACCTGAGCTTTACATTTTACACCCCCGATGGTCATTATGATCCTCATACATGAGCTCACTGTATCAAGCTTATGGTGCTGATGTGTATGTGGGAAACAAGGGTTAAAAGCTGTTAAAAGTCATGACATGGGCTTTGCATCAAGTAACATATTGAAGAATGTAAACAGGTTTATTTTAGTTAAGAAATGTGGTGGATGTTGACATTTTTATGATTTTATTCTAATCACGTCCATGTCAGAAAATGACAAATTCCTGTAAACATACATGTAGTGAAACTTCAGTTTCTCCAGGTTTTAGAAGTAATTCATGGTTGTCATTTTCAAAGGGAATGGGTCTGGCATCAGGGTGATAATCAAACCGAAAGCTCCAAAGGTTGCTTTGTCCGTCCATACTGATAGAGAGCCGTCCCTGGACAGACTTTTCCTCCGCCTCAGGGAAAACAGGAGTCCTGCACTCCATATGAGTGGCATTAGCTGTGCCCTCGCAGATCTCGGTTAAAATCAGCACAGAGAATACAAATGGAAATCACACCCAGTGGTTTGACATGTACTGAATCGACTGCCACGTTTTAGATTTTACAGTCATGAAAAAAGATCTAGTAACATTAGAAATAGTTTATGGAGAATTTCAGGTGATGTTGACTAAATTAATTAAAATGAAATGAGTAAATCTTATTTGAGAATCAATCAAAGAAAACAACTTACTTGCTGAAGAGGGTGAGACTTCTGCTCGGAAAGAAATGTGGATGTGTACCGAAGAACTGTCTTGTGTGCAGAGTCAAGGTTCTGACCATTAATCCACAGACTGGAGCTGCTATTTGACAGCAAATAAACAAATTATATATCATTAAAATTACACCTCTCTTTGTGAAAGTCACAGTTTAAAGTATGAATCTGATCAGGCTGAAGCAGACTGGTATCTGATCTGTACCTTTTAAAACTACAGTTTGGATATACAGATGTTATGACAGGATTTTTCTTGTAGGAAAACCTCTTTGTGCTGGTCACTGGAAAGTTATCAATCATCACTTTCACAGAAGCGTTTCTCACACTTGTTGCAGCTGCTGTCAGACAGACAATAGACGACATGGTCCGACTTTGTTCAGGTTCACTAGATGAACAGAGAACAGCGTTTCTAAATATGATCACATTCCACTAAGCCTTTTCAGGACAGTTGACATTCCTGCTGTGTGTACGATATGAGTTTTTACCTTAGTATGACACACTTTTTGTCAGCAATTAGAACATCTCTCTGAGTCCCACAATTAAGATAATTGCCTTTAAGTGTAACCAGTGTTCCTCCAAACACAGGTCCATAGTCTGGTGCGATTTCAGTTATATTGGGAACCTGATGAGGAAAATGTATAGTATTTCAATATTCAATATTTAACATGATCACACTGCATTAACATTTAAAATGTACTTAAATACGACACATTCACAGAGGATGTATTTTAATGTTTAATTCACATAAAACCTGTTTTTCTCACCACAAAAGAGAGGCCAGATGTCTGAGCTTTGCCTTCAATTGAATAGAAGCCATTCATTAAACCCTCATGCACTTGTAGAGTGATGTTTACATTCTGGTTGGGGATTTTCTCATGAATCTTGCAAACAAGCCTGTTTTATGGACCACAGGGACAAATTTGAGTCAAAAAAGGCACAAAGAGGAAAAAACTGTTTTTACACCATACTGTGTACCATGTATTTAGTGGATAAAAACTTTTTGTAACTACAGTATGAGCTGGAAACTTACGTTCCCAGTGTTTTATTCTCATCTTTGACTTCTCTGCAACTTCTTAAATACTCCAAGAATCAAATATAACTCTGTATTTTCTTTGTTTTGATTAACTGTTTTTTGTCAACTACCACTCTGAAGGTGCTGGCTCACTGGGATTGCACTAGCTAATGTTTTGAATACATTTTTATAAACATTTTCTACTCAAGTTACCATGGAGGTGCAAAAGAATAGATCTATTACATGACACTGTTGCCCCTATTTCATTGTACTAATGCCATTAATGTTTCAAAAGGACTGGGTTTGAAATGTTTCATACCAAATAAAACATAAAAGCTACATTTCAGTAGCTGCCCTAAGAGAACAAAGCACATCATTTATATTGTATTGTCATGTAACATACTAACATTTCACTACTGCTCCTTCCGGGCAGGACAGTACAGAAGGTCCCAGTGCCCACTGTGATGGTGTGAGTTTTGCCAGTGATGATTCTGGGCCCCTGAGGAGATTGGAACTCTCTGCCACAAAGTGTCAGCTCTGTTTCACCACCAGCAGGTGCAATTTTTGGATAAAACTGCAGAAAAAAGATCACCATCCAGAAAAGCAATCAGCGTCACAGTGCATTGTTTGTAACCAGCCCAGCTTCATGATTCAACGTCCTTAAAGTCACATCTAGCAGCAAATTTACCTCTGTAATGACAGGTGTACAGGTATTTTTGCTCCAATGTGAGGTACACTCATGTTGTCTTGAGCAGATTCCTGAACACCAGCCACAGTTCATGAACTGTGGAGCTGTTAAACACTTGGAACATGTCATAAAATGTGCACATCCTGGTCCTGTAGGGGGCACCCTGAACAGCTTTATCATGGGAAGAGAAAGGCAACAGTTGAGCAACAGGGGAAAGTCAGAAGAGTTCAGAATGTAAGAACACAAAAGTTGTACTTGTGAATATTATAGTGTACATATATGTACCTTATTCCCAACTACAAAAAGAAGTGAATCATTTGAGACAGCTGCTGTACTGGATACCTGGGACTCTCCAAGAGAATAGTTTGCATAAACGCACAGCCTGGTTCGTGTCAGAATCACCTGAAAACACAGACTGTTTGTATTACAGGGATATTCATTTCCTGGACTTTCTCTCCTGATATACACATATTACTGGTCAGTTATCAACAGTAAAAACTAAAGATTAATGTTTACTTAAATATTTAAAGTCATGTTTGATAGTATATTAACCAAAAAGCTAATATTAATCTAATCTAAAGTGCAGCTGCACATCTCACAGTAAAAATTACATTGGTTCTGAATTTGTCATCAAGGTGGTGATTGGCTACCTGTAGTATTCTTCCATCTGAAGTGCCAAAGTGCCCAAGCGTGTGATGGTCGATTGTTGTGACAAGGACAGCAGTAAGCAGGACGTCTCTCATCTCTCTGTTAAACAGGTCCAGTCTGTAGTACGGCTGTGACACCAATGTGGGCATCTGAGTGCAGGTAATGTTACCACCAGAGCTCTATACAAAGAGGAGATGGATAAACCACAAGAATGTACTTTTCATTTAGCTGTTTAATTGTACTGTATATCTACATCTGTCTGCAAGATGTGCCCTTCTCTGCCTGCAGGAAAGAAAGCAGGACATAAAAACCCTGATGTAACAAACTGGACTTTACAAAGGAAATGCTCTAGTCTGGCCTCCAGTCATGTCCACAAGCTGTGAGGAGCAGAGACATAAACCAGCAGTGATTCCAGCCTTACTGTGTTTATTTGGTGAATGTTCCCTATACTTTGCAGACTGTCAGGTACTAAAACTGGACTTTATGTATTTTAACACAATTGAAGAGTTGGTATAGTGTGAGTCACACAATTTAAGTTTAAATGTATACAAAAACACCGGATGTAACTAATAGTAAACATTCCAACACTTAGCAGTGAAGTTACAGTGACCTGCCACAGCTTGCCCCTGTCTGCCTGCAGGCCTTCAGATACACTCTATTTCAGCATTTTAAAGATACAAGTAACAATTAATAATATAGAAATTGAGTTACAGTATTATAAGTCATAACTTCTACAAATCCTTTTACCAGGAAAATGCAGTTTAAGATAAATGACTGTTCTCAGGTAGGTGATTTTTCTAACTGCACCTCACTTTGCATTTCCTCCTTAAATAAGATCTTTTTAAACCTGGCTCAGTCTAAAGTTTCCTACCCCCCTGAATTCCACATTTTATCAGTAGAATTTATAACCTGTGTTTGTTGGCACACACTACTGTAGGTGTGCACACCACTGTGAGAGCTCAAAGGACACAGAGTTTGAACTCCATTCAAAGAAACGACCACACCTTTATTATTTTGTTGAGTCTTCAATGAATATTTTCAAGGGTGAACAGTAACACATAGCAATAACCTTGAGTCAATTTCCTTACAGTTTATTTACAGTTTGCCTGTAGTGGTATTTTAAGACTTTTCCAAATGAAAGTTTTTCTCCGCAAATGCAGTGCCTTTAAGACTTTGTCATAAGGAAGTCACTGCACGTTTTAGCATCAAGTTGCTGGCTTCTCACTGAGAAATGTTGAAACTTAACAGAGCACAGAAACAGCATGACAACATGCAGGTCACAGTACTGACTCATCAGCCCCCCCCAGTCTCTCACTTGAGTCTGCTCCTTTTCTTTCACACACACACCATGATCTGTTATGCCACAGGTACACAGTATGCTGTTACTCAAAATTCAGACACATGCTATATTTCGTAACTGTACTATCCCTTATTGCTTGAGACAAAGTAAAACTTAATGATAAATGATACTGTTTATCCAGTCAACTTAATTACACAATGTTTGTCTGGATATGTCATTTCCTGTCTGGGCATAGAGTGACCTTTGTACTGTCCCTTTTGCGCCGATGACAACCAAGCATAAAATAAGTTACTCACTTCATGTGGGCAGTTCAAACAGTCCTGGAAATGGCACAATCCCCGGGACAGCTGCTCTGTGCCTGCCTGGCAGCAGTCCTCAACTCCTGAATCAATTGCCTTGTTTAATTGTGTCACAGAGAAGGCGCACAAGGCTGAGTCTCTTTGCGGTTGTCCATGTTCATCCACCAATGCAAACAGCCCGTAGAGTATGCCTTCTCTAACCTCCACTCCCAATTCAACTTCCAAGTCCTTCCCGACGTTGCCAAAGTAGGCAGCCTGAAGCCCATTATATACAATATCACTCAAACTGTCTCTCCTCCTCCGCTTTGGACCATAGCGGCACTCCAGTACCACCTCCCTGTACATCCACACCTCTGGAATTGCTATTGGTAGTCGTCCCAAACGAGTCTGAAAAGGGGAAGTAGCCATAAATGGATTTTCCCTTTGCAGAGACAAAAAGTAGACAAATTCCTCAGTGGAGAAGCTGTAGATATAATCAATAATATAAGTGTCTCGCAGATTGGGAAGCACTGTTAATCCAGCCGTAATTAAATCAAACCCCTCGTCAGTTGAAAGTGGCCTCAGCACGGATATTGATCTCCTTGGATACTTTTGTGTCACTCTGTTATTGACAGAGGATGCAACAAAGAAATATGTCGTGGCTGCCTGTTCAACAATTGTAACTTTGGTCCCAAGTGGACTGGCCAGACAGTGTGGACAATTAGATGAATAGTTCTGCTTCTGGTTGTATAAACAGTGAGGCTTGGGCTGAGGGGTGCTATAGTCAATGATGTAACAGATCCCATGCTGAGTACTCCCACAAACATACAGATAAGACAAAAGAAATCCAGCTGGATCCACGAGCAAAATCTCATTATCTGTATCCACTGGATCATCTGAATCTATTTCTACATCACAGACCTGACAGGTTTCACAGTCAGTACTGCCAACAGGTCCAGTCTTCACCTGCCATATTTTGTTCAAGGTGTCATCAAGAGCCTCGACAACATTCTGGGATGCCACATATAACTGGATGGATGGGTACAAGCTCACAGCTATGTTTTGTATAGGCTTTTCTGTTTGGAAATAAGGAAGGGAGTAATTTACAGTGAAGTCCACCAGTTTGTGTAGAGTACGAGGACATTTGTGCTGTCCCAACACAGTCTGAGAATGAATCCATATGCATAGTGTCAGCAAGACAACCCACGTGACCATTTCCACGTCAGTCCACTGTGATTGTGTGTTACCTATAAGAGACTCTCTTCAGTAAGAACATTCTGGAGAATGAGCAGGATCTATGTGAAGGAAAACAGAGAAGGAATATTTAACAATCAGAGCCAGAGTAACATTCAACAGGGAACCCCTGCTTAGTGGATGTGGATACTGGAAACATTTTATCTAGTTTAATCTGAAACATAAAATGAGACACTAGGACATGGTACAAGTATCAGGTGTGTTGATTAAATATTTGCTGCTCAACAAGGTTAACAGTGAAAAAAGTTGGTAAAGATCAAGATAAAATCTGGGGGCAGGGCATGACTTGCTGTAACATGTGGTCTAACTATGGGAATAGTAATATTGCGGGATAGTTTCCATCAGTATTCATAGGCCACTGAGGAATTTCAATACTAATGCTGATTAACATAAAGCCAAATTAATGTCACTGACAAGTATTTGTAGCTACTCATTATAAAAGTTACAGAAAATCTTTCAAGCAAGAGCAAGACAGCACGTAAACTGTGAGAAATGTTTAGTCATCCATAAACGACTAGCTGCTCAAGAAAACAACGTACTTACTGTATTTATAACACCTAATATTGTATTTATACACCTAATAAAAGCAATAAAATACAGCTTACCTTAGTTTGCGGTTAGTGATTAAATAAGGTTCCACACACTGACCTGCGGAGCGACTCACCTGACGGCGCCGCTCGTCACTGAACACGGACACTGAAGCGCGCGCATCTGATAGAAAACACTGAGCAGAGCTGCACGCGACACGTTCCGCATGCACCGCTTCAAAACAAAAGCACGCTGAACCAAGCAGCCCATAGGGAAAAGGCGTCTTTAAATGCAGGTACAGTACAGTAGAGGCGCAATGACCCCCCAGTCACCACAAAAAACAAGGCCATGACTGGGATATAGGAAAGAGGATGGAGTATACACATGTTTGGACAATATTTACACCACCAGTCAAAGGTTTGGACACAGCTTCTCCTTCAGTGGTTTTCTTTATTTCTTAATAATTTTCAACATTGTACATTTATTTTGAAGGCAGCCAGTGATGAAACTGTGTCTCTCGAGGACCTTCCCACGAAAGGAAGACCATGAGCTACCTCTGCTGCACAGAATGACTTTATTAAAATTATCAGCTTGGGAACATGCAGTAGTCAAAGTTGTTGAGATTTTTCAGAATGACTGACCTTAATTTTTCTTCACTCTTTACCTAACTGAGTGTTTCTTGCCACAATATGGATTTGTACAGTAGTTGTAGTCACTTATGGGACTACTACCCTTGAACCCACGCTACCTCCCAAATTGCACAAATTCTCTTGACAAGGCACATGATGTGAAAATGGTTCCAAGTAATTACCTAGTGAATCTGGTGACAGAAAGCAAAGCTGTTATCAAAGTTAAATATGGCTACGTTGAACAATCTAACAAATAATACATGTTCTGGGTTCTTTAACACTTTATTGTTTACTGCATAATGTCATAGTGTTCCTTCCCACCTCGGATGTGTCCAGTATTAAAGTGCAATGTTGAAAGTAATAAAATAGTAAAAAAAAAAACAAAAACAAAAAAAAAAAACATTGAAGGAGACGGTGTGTCCAAACTTTTAATTGATGGTATATATTAATATTTTTCCCATACAATAGCAATAATCATGGTAATAATAGCAACAACAGAGTGGTAACTCGAGATTTTTTAACTAAATGCATTTAGTGTGCAACGTCCGTACACTGCATGTGTTACATTTTAGGCTATTATTGTAAATTTCTTCCTCATAAATCGCTTTTATGCTAACAAGGCTCCTCCCTTCAGGATGTTATTTGTATTGGAAATTGCGTAGTATATCTGAAATTATTTTGAAGCTTAAGACCGGAAATGTATATAAATGTTTAAGTCTTGACTCTGGTACCCGGTCTTGTCAAGCCGCGCCCGCAATAAGGAAGTATGAAAGTAGTTGCGAAATGTAACCATCTCCAAAATAATCTCTTTCCTTTCCAAGAGTCACGTTGTATCATCATCCCTCATAATTCTTTCCGTTAATGTCTCCGAAAAGCCTGAAATAATCGATTTTGTGACAGCTTTAAATCGCTGCAGCAGGGGTTTTCTCCTTAAAAAATTCCATTGCTTTTCAATCAGGAAAAAAAAAATCCAACTCTCCAACCGTGAAACTATGAAAGGAATGTTCTCCAGTCACATCACTTAAGCAACTGTTTAAACAGAAAAGTGAAAGTATTGGGAAATAAGCCTTATAATAAATATACTGTAGGTGATCAGGGGATACAAAAAGGTTGAGTTATTATGATGTAAACATGAAAACCATCAGAAAAACATTACATGTGAATCAGTTTTCTGTATTAAAATGCAAGTTGACTGGAAGTGGAATTCTAAACTAAAACCATGTGAAAAGCAGAGGAGAGACATCAACTGAAAAAGACAGAATAAGCATAAAAGATGCAACAAACGAAAATTATATAAAAACCAAATTTTATTATGTGATACACTACACTCCAAGCCACCTCTCACTCAACCAATGACCTTGACCTCATCTTTGACCTTGAAGATCAGTAGGGGACTTTGACCCGCATACCTTTCTAGCTATGCAGTGATGTTAAAAACGTTATTTAGCCCTGGGTTATTGACTCTGCTGATTGAGCTACGCTGTGACCCTCAAGGAAAAATGTTAAGGTCATTTGCACTGAATTCTGCATGATTCTGAACTAGCACTTTATTGCATATCAGGATGCTATAGGCTGTTTGGTTTAACTGTTGCTGGCATATTACAAGTACAGTGGTGCCCCGGCTAATGAATTTAATCCATTCTGCCGTCATGTTCGAATCATTCATTAGTCAAAGCGAGTTTTTCCATAGGAATACATGTAAAACCAATTAATCCGTTCTGGACCCACGAAAACTCCCATATAAAGTATG
>JAQQAE010001641.1:0-24682 GCA_029823295.1 Pseudamia nigra
TTCACACACAGAAAATAGTCTGCTCTCCATAACACATGACTAAGCATTTTACATGACAAGACATTTTTCCATCACACATGTGTAACTAGTTTAATAATCTTTTAAACTAGTATAATAATAGTAAAATAATAGTCGTTCACCTGAACAGTTGAAGTGACTTAGATCATTTAGTTGATGTTTGTTGACATTTGTAGTTAAATTAACAGAACTGATGAAGGTTTGTGGAAACAAAAAAGCTTTATATGGAGAAGGTTTCATTACTGGATGCTCTTCACCACGGCCCTCTGCTGACACCTGGTGGTCGAACGGAGACGACGCGCCCCGTTCACCACGGCCCTCTGCTGACACCTGGTGGTCGAATAGAGACGACGCGCCCCGTTCACCACGGCTGCTCCCCGTTCACCACGGCCCTCTGCTGACACCTGGTGGGCGAACGCAGACGACAAACAAACAAATGGACCAGACCAGTAGGACAGGCAAACCAGCTCCATCACTTTCCCACCTTATCTTACAAGTTTTGATATATACACACACATACATATATATATATATATATATATATATGTGTATATATATATATATATATATATACATATATAAACACCACCATAGATGTACATTATTGTCTACAAACAACAGTAAAATACTGCATATATCTGAAATCAGTTACAACTGCTAAACATCAAACTATAGGTGAACATAAGAGAATAACTGTCTCCGTGTCACATAAGAAAAGGAGACATTCAACATCAAAGCTTTTTGTTTGGTCATTTAACACATATTAAATGTCTGTGTTGTCCCTTTACCCCCTCATACCTCTCCCTGTAGCATTCTCCTTATGTCTCTTTTCCTCTGCTTCTCTTACTACTCTCTTTTCCTCTCTCCCACCCCTACAAGGCTCACTTGTTATTTTTTCGTACAAGGTCCTGTAATTAAGTTTGACATAAGCGCAGGGATTAAATATGCGGTTGAGGAGGGAGAGAAAGGAGCTCTGTTACAATCTCAAGGCCAGCTGTAAAATGGAACCAGATTGCGACACTTGGAGCTGGAAAGTTTGGGAAAGATGCCGAGACTGAAGCTGTGTTCTAGCAACAATGGGATCTGAGTGTTTCTATAGCTTTTAAGGCAGCCAAACAACTACTGAATCTCTGTCCAAAAAGCTAATATTTAAAATCGGGGCCAAAAATAATTTCTTTTTCAGCAAAAGACTAGCTAAAAATTAACTATTGTCTGTCCAACTAGATGAGTGATATCTTTGCTGCAGCCAAAATAATACCAGAAAGCACAATCCCAGCTACTTATGTGCTATAGGGAAGTAAAGTTTATGACCATAATGAATTGTTTACCTCATGAAAAGAGAACTAATTTATCTGCAGGTCAGTGCTTATCAGAGCTTTTGGACCGAGAAAGATTAAAATCATCTTTAAACGTAACCAGGAATTTTGTTAAAATGGAAGCATAGTGTGTAAAGTTTGTAAAATTACCTAACAAGTGAAAGCACAAAGAGTGTTCACACCTATTAACTTTCACAGATTTTAAGGAAATAATTGTCATTGTCTTGTCTATAATGGGGCAGGAAAACCCGTTTCAAATGCTATCACTCAATCACTGACACCAAATATAGAAATATAGGCTAAGATCAGCCCCAGTGCACCAAGCGTGTCGATGGGATTTTCTTCTGTTCTGAACTTGAGAGGTCTCACATGGAACTTTGCATTCTTAAATAACTCTGGCAAAACGCTTTAATCTTAATGAGTCTGAACAGCAAATCTCTCATCTGCAGCAAAAAGGATTAGGAATGCATAAAAAAAAGACTCCCGTTCCACTTTGATGAATTGTGTTTAGAAAATCCCTGGGCATGAAGTTCCCCCAACGAACAAAGCGTTAGGCTAGAACGGATGCTTTTAAACAACACAACTTATCAGAGAAAAACAGAACATGCATTTAAGTGAAAATACAAAAGCAGAGATGATTCGACTCCTCTGCAAATGATAAAAGTGACTAACTCTTCAATCCACTTAGCTACTTTTGGAATCAAACCTGGAGTAGCTTTGCACAAATTACTTTCATTGTGTTTTCCGTGTTTCATCAGTGGTGTGTTTATTTATTCGGCATGATGCATTTTGCTATTGTTAGGCATAAATAAATAAATTCATAATTTTGTGCCTTGTGGTGGAGGCACTTGAAGTGGGTGATGCAGTGATGAAGAAGAGAGCTGATGAACACAGACAGTTAATGTGCCAAAAAACAAAAAAGCTGCTTCCAGTGGAGTTTGCTGTAGTTATTGTAACAGCTGAAAAGAGTATAACTTTTCAAGAGTGAAAATGTAGTTACTTAAGTATGCTGTTATGCAGAGGTGTTTGTTTGTATTTGATTAATACATTATTGATAATATGTTAATGTAATCCAAATCAAAGCAGTTCAGCGTTTACTTGATTAATTATTACTCTGTGGTGTAATTTCCCCAAACAGTCTCTCTGAGTAGTAGGGGTTAGAGCAGTAAGCCTCTGGCTAGTTCAGACTGCTCAAACTACAAAGAACCTCACTGCACTGGGACCTGCTCTTGGTTCCCCCTTTCCAACCCCCCACCCACCTCTCCAGATGCCCCTAGGCTTTTATAAAACTACTCTGTCTGATTTTTGCTGTATTTATTTTACCTTTCCTTCCAAATCACCATTCGCCTTTGTTTCTCTTAATGGGCGTAAGTAAGAGATATTGCTGATGCAGGCCAAATATACTGTATGATCCACATTAATGAGGAACACCATCAAGCCAAATATATCCTGTTAAAACAAACATGTTACCAGGATATATATGCAGAGTTTATTTCCTGTTTAGGATACATGTCGTGTTGCAAAGACATCAATGTCTGATGTGTGCAGAGTAGTGATAAATATTACTATGTATTTGACCTATATTGATCCTCCAGTAGGATGTATACCCACTCCACCACATTGAGCCTAAACATCTGGTCACCAGAGTGCTCCCTTGAATGACAGATAACATCTGGGAAGTCTGCTGCTATCACAGGAAACAATGTTCCTATCTCCCCCTCCCCACCTCTCTATCTCTTTTCACGCTCTCCCCCTTGTCCCTCTTCCCCATGTCCTGCTCATAAGCACGTCCCTCTCATTGATTTCCCATTAACCCCTTCTAGACTGTGAGTATCTGCCCACCCAGACACGCAGACACCAATGGATTGATTAACAGTATAATGGCATCATGATGGCTGCCCATTCTCATCAACTTGACCAGACCTGTTCAGTCCTTGTCCACCTGTATGGTGCAGCCCATTCACTGTAGTCTTTTTTCAGTTGGCACTTGAACTCTGTATTTTCAGTCCTCTTCTCCCTGCTCTGTTTCCATGGTCTCCCCCTCTCTTGCTTCCATGTTTCCTTCACTATTTTTCCTTTTAATTTCACCTCATCACCCTCCTGTCTTTTTCATCCACAGTGCTCAGCATTTTCCTCCTCTCAGCTCTGTGCTAGTATTCACATGGAATTGAGCCTCAGGTCACACATATAGACTGACCATTTGAAGCATAGCACTCAGTGTTCCTGTTTGTTTTCACAATACCATGATAAAACGTGTGTCCGTGTGTGTCTGTGCATGTGTGATTTCCAGCTGCAGGGGCTTGCAGGTATGTAGTGATTAGTGTCACTGAGGACAGTGGTTCAGGACATTTAGTTTAGCTGTCTACATATTTAGTTGCATCAGTGTATTGCTACAATTCAACCTGTAGTTACTATTAAAAACCAACTTTTAAATATTGATGGATGTTATTACTATCGACCAGAAATTAAACGTGTTTGCGCATGGCAGTATTGATGAGCATATGTTTAGATATTTGTCTTTTGTTGCTCAATAGACTGTGTATTAAACTATATACTTACATAAAAGGATCCCATCATATCTGTTTCACTATGTATTTCCTTCCTTACGTTGGCAACTGCTTTGGAAGCAGAGATAAAGTAAATGTGTGTTTGTTAGGTTGTGTGTGAGCCACAGCGGAGGCAAGTTAGAAAAAACCCTTCATTTAAGCATGGCGTGCCTCCATCAGTCCTAGTCTCTGATGTACAAAGAGCCCAAAGGAAGGAGCTTCACAGCTGTTTGTAAACTATGAGAACAGGAAAGGTCAACAAAGTAATGCAGTGCGTTTTTTGTAATGCATTTTCATCTCTCTCTGTTCCATAGTGAGACAGCAGGGCTGCGCCCTGCCTCAGTAGTACTGGTGCATTTAAATTACTGTTCTTGCCTGGAGAATAATGGTGAAAGCATAACCCCATTGTATTCTTTGATAAACTCTGGAAAATGCATGGTGTAAGCTAAGGAAGAGGCACGGTTTACGGGCACAATTGCCTTGCAAATCTACCATGGCAAAGTTTTTCTGGGTGAGAGAGACATGGAAAAAGAGAGTGGTGAAGAGCAGAGAAAATGGGGAATGGAAGGTTCAGGGAGAAAGAAAAGGGAGAATGAGGATGCAGCATGTGGGTAGAGTTGGGGGGTATGTGTTCCAGGGACATGTGTTATCTCTGGGTGCAGAGGTCTTTGTTTGCAGGGCGAGAGGTATAGATTTCCTCTCCATGTCAGCGCCTTTATTTAGGGCTCAGCACAGAGGGGACAATAGCAAACTAATCCACTACTGAATCAGGATTAATATTCAAGCTGCAAATATTAATTCACAGCCTAAAGGAGGAAATTCAAAATATGTCAAAATGCTCAAACAAATAAAGAACAAAAAAGCCTGAGATCTTTGACCAAAAATTGCATCCAGAGTCCTTTCATATGAGTGCATTATTTTTACTGGGTCTTACAGTCTCATCTCAGCATTCTGTTTGATTTCTGTATTAATCTTCATAATGATTTTCTATAGAAGAGCGAGAGCTGGGGGAAGCTGAAGAGCTGCATGTTGTTTTTGGCTATTCTCCTCACTAAGCTTGGGATTTAAGATCTGGATTTGAATATTTATGATAGAAAATAATAGAGGTTATAAAAATAAGTCCCTGCAGAGCTGGGCTGTAAGTTACAGGGGTAAGCAATGTCTCCCACATCAAAGAGGCCCAGAGATGTTGGCCAGTAGTCAGATGCCTGTATAAGCCTATAGCTCTTCATCCCAGCACATTACAGAGTTTGGTTTTACTGAACATTTATGATGAGAAAACATCACTTTTACAAAACTTGGTAAAGTTATCTAGTCCATATTTGTCTACCTAAAAAAGAACAGAAGAGCAAAGCTACTGGGGTGAGATCATTTGACTTGTTTCAGATGTACTTTTACTTGTTTTGAAATTGAAAATCAAGTGACAGTATTTGTAACTGACAGGTGGATTACTCCTCTGGTTTACACATAAAATCACTTGATCCGAGACAATGTTTTAAACATGCTGGTTTGCATTTGAAACAAGTGACACTTTGCCTTCCTTTTGACAGTTTTCTTCAGCTTTTGAAAGAAAACTGAGATGTTAAGATCCAATACCAGATATAGAGACTTGGCAAAATGACAATACTTCACACGCTGGAATTGTGGAAATGAAAACCACGTTGGTGTTCTCCTTGAGTTTCTAAACAGCAGGGCAGAGTGACCTGCCCCAAAACAGTGAAGATTTGGAACAGACATATACACCTATGGCTGGTCCTGCTGCTGACAGGCACAATGTTGTACGCTGGTTGTATCAGTTAATTAATTGTCATGTCCGCTAATGTTGGAGTTGTTTAATTGAGCGGGCATTATAAACTTAGCAACATAAATCTGCTTACATTTTTAAAATACAATTTAAATACGTGACATGATCATGAAAAAGACAGGATATATATAGTCTTTTTTTATTGCATTACTACTTAACAAGAAGCGTGCATGTCCACAACACCCATACAACACATATACAAAACACACATTCACACATCCAAGCACAAGCACAGTAATCCCACACTAGGGGGTAGAGGTCTGTTGTATGGCAGTCTGAAAAACCATTGTGATGTTCAAAAGGGGCTTCACAGAGGCTCTAACCATTGGCCTAATGTGATGAGAGACTGTAAACTTCATCTTTTATACATGGCAACATAATGTGAAAGGTCAGTTTATCTTAATCCTCAAATCTGCTGCATCCAGGCCTGTGGCCCCATTTCATGAAGTTAAAAAAATAATCTCAGAGTCCATTCTGAAGACGGCCTTTATTATCTTCTCTGCAATGCCCAATCAGAAGATATCATTAGAAAGCACTATGAATGCACTGCAAGGAATGATTATTTCTCTTTTCTAATCGAGCCCAATCATATCATAGAATCAGCCGGACTGTGTACTCATGGTGAGAAGCTTTATTATGTCCAGTGATTAATCATCAAGCGCTGCCTTATCCCTCTTAAACACACAGCACATTGCACACCTTTTTCACAGAGGGGAAATGGGAAAACATCACCTTCATCTGCACGGTGCTTACCTCATTTTCTTTCTTCTTTAGTACACCTTTACAATAGCCTCATAATAGTGTTGTGCATCATGATGTGGACAGACAACCAACCATTTATTCTTCATCCACAGTCCATGGGTGTTGGATACCGGTGAATTTAAATACACACACTCTTATGAATTTCCTTATTCCTTTGCCAAAGCTTCCAGATCTGTTGTGATCTGTTTCAGCCTGTTCTTTTCCACAACTACTTACAAAAATTTCATTTTGACTTAAAACAGGTAACAATATGTCCTTAAAGCCAAGCAAATTGAGGACAGATTTCCTGCAGAGTTGTGAAGTTGAATTTGCCACCCTATTTTGGTGAATTAATTCAGGTCAAAAAGGTTATCATCTTACGGCCAAGTTTGGGCAATTTGTTGTTCAGAAATCCTTTGTTCTCAGCTGAAAGTGTGTCAAATGTAGACAGATTGTGAAATATTCATTCCTTGACTGCAGATCATATTAGAGTGTTATTGTTTGTTTCGTTTTGTATTCCACCCCTAATTTGTCAGTGGTACAGTTTCTCGGGAAGTGTAACAAACACACATCAACTTTAACAAAGGTAGACCCCATCCTGTACCCATAATTAGAAGGAAATTGTAAACAGACGCATGCCTTTCTTTTACAGATTATCCATACTTTATGACTGAATGTTTGAAGTTATGAGGGATTCTGAATCAGCACTGCTCGAGTGGTGCTCCTATAGGACATTGTTGTCTTCAATTATTTTCAGTTATATTCCTGTCTGCAAGAGGCAGGGGATCATTTATTATTTAAACATGCAATCGTTGCTGTTTATCTGGGATTTTAAAAACCAGGTTATCTTTTCACATTTTTTTTTTATTAAAAGGAACAAAGTGTAATAAAGTGCAGTTTCAAATAGATGCTTGTCTTTTTAGTGTGAGAGCTCATCTGCCATTATTGTGATTTAATATGAACGGAGCCAAGCCGCAGCTGAGAGACAAGATCTAACGAGCATCACGAATGCTTTAGTATGTACATAAAGGGTCTCACACAGACATGAGCTGATGCACAGTCACACAAATACACATCTCGTTGCATATATACAATCACAGATTTTTATCCACATGTTGTAAGAATGATAAGCACCAATAGTCTAATTGTCATCTCAGCTGTAAAATACATTGTCTTGGTGGTAACTCATAATTTAAAAAAAAAATGATTCCATTGTTTACAAAAATGCAAAATTCTTAAGTTTAAAGCAGTAGAAATAATGGTATATGTTTAAATCTTACACACAAGTTTGTTCAGAAACAAAAAACAGTCATAGATTCACAGATTGTACACTCAGTACATATACTTCACTAAAATAAAAAGTTTGACTTTTTTTTTTTTAAATCTTATTTTCAGCTCAAAAATGTATCATAAACAGTGTCACCCCCCACCAAAGTGCACCCCCCCCCCCAGTGCACCCTGAGAATAGAAGCTTTTTCCAGTCCTGCTCACTGTTCTTACACATAGTTTTTTTTTTAAACCCCAAAGCCCCACGACTCTTGTTGTTTCTCTTTTATGGTCACTAGTATCCACTCGCCCCACCATCCCGCTTGTTTCTTCCAATACTTAACTTTACACTGAAGCCCCTGCCCTTGAGACCTTAGTGTTGAGAGATTAGTCCAGCCTCAACTGAAGTAGACAAACTGCAATCAATACCCGATATAAGCAGTTCACCAGGGTCAGGCGACCTTTCTGTATGGCACCCACGGCAACTCAAGTAAATTCCTTATATATTCTGGGTGACTGACCCCTGACGACCTGGGCAGATAAGGTCAGTCTGGTCAGAGTGACCTATAGAGTCTAGAGGCCAGTGTCCAGTCAGTTTGGCTGTCCTTTCATGAAGTGGTCAGTATTGCCTTTCTGTCACTCTGCAATTACTAGCAGAGATATGGTGCCATAGATAGGTGCTGAATGTACAAGGAGGCAGCGGCCATGGAATTACATTCACAAAGCAAAGGGCCAGTAAAGTGACATGTAAACCACTCTAATGTAGACTGGTAATGACTGGGAGTAAGATGGATTGAAAGGAGTGTAACGACTTCAGTGGGACTGCATTACATCTGTGCAGGGTGGCGTAGGCATTAACAACTGCTCACCTATGTTTATTATGTGTTCTGATCTGATCATTTACCAAAAGATTTAATGAATGTAGTGCAAATACAGTCTGAACCCCATTCAGTTTTTGACTGTTTCTTCTGCCATCTACATATATGTAGTGCTTTTTTTTAGTGTAATTTGGCTCCAAATTAGTACTTTGTCACCATAAAGCAGAGTTCACATTCTGATTCCTCAAAGTTTTAAGAGTAAGGCAGTAGAACTACTTTGACTGGGGTAAGGAAAAGAGTGTGGGTAGTCTACGTGTGGATGGGTAACTTGTGTCAAATCTTTACAAACTTTTTCTGTATTAAGCCAAGTATCTTTCTTTAAAAATGTCTAAACTGTGACCATAAAAAAAGCTGTTTCTGGGAGACATACCTGCTAGTATAGGTCTATCCTGTTCTCTCAAAATGATAAAAGTACTATGAGTGATTATTACACTGTAATGTTGATATACACACCAAGAATAAATAAAAGAAATTGAATTGAATTGAACTGAACTGAATTAACTAGTACACGTACTGTACTGTAAAAATTATGTAAGTTGTTGTCACCCATTATGAGTGGGTTATCCTGGATTATAATCAGGCATCTAAACAGAGACATGCATCAGATGTGACCCGACTGAATTACTAAAACAGGTACAACTTACCAACAGAGAAATGATCAGATTTAAAAAGCAAACAGAAAGGCATGCAGGCAGAGGTCACGCTGCCTCTACAAACTGAGGCCTGCGCAATTCACAGTGTTTCTCCCATGGCCTGTTGCGCTCCCTGACACAGGTCATGGGCTCGGAAATCCCCGAAGCCATCCAGCTGCTGCCATCAGAGTCTCTTGGCATTCTTCTGTCTGCTAACTATTTAGTTGTCAGTGATTTGGTTAAGTGGAATTGACTTTTATCTGCGGTGTGCTGTGGGGCTGCCACTGGCAATTCAGAATCCCCCTTCCTCAGCTCCTGTCTTAGCCTGGTGTCACATCCAGCACATTGCTATTGGCAGCTGAGCCAGGCCTAATCAATAGCCCAGGTCAGGGATGGCCCGCGGCTCTGCTGTGGGTGGGCTATTGATCCGACATACACACTCCCACAGGTCGCCCTGACAAACCGGTAAGTCATGGCCTTTGAAGGAGTGAGACAACAAATTAACAGTATATGCTGTAACTACTGACATAATACTGTCATAAAAATAATTTATTAAGTTGTCTACTTCATACTCCAGGTTATGGTAGCTATAAAGGATCATTAATTAACTTGGTATTTCAAACAAAAGTGGTGAGATTCTAAACTCAGCATGCATTAAAATCAGTAATGACAAGACCACTGAGTTCAAATACTGTCAGAACTGTGGTAAACCTCAGCGTAGGCCTGCCTGTCTCTGTCACTTTTCTTTTAATTCCTTTTTTCTGTGCACATCCTCTGTTGTCACTCTTTCAGACCTGTGGCCAATGAGCAAGAGTCTAGTTATTTTTGTTGCAGTTTTAAATGTTGCTCCCCAAGCTCCTTATCAGCACTGCAATAAGAACTCTTGGGAACAATTAAACATGGGCTTTAACCACAGAGGTAAAAATAATCGTGCAGTGTTTCCAAATGGAAGTGGCTTCAAAAGACCTATTCACTTATCACAAACTGTCTCTCTCACTCGCCTGTATTCCCTAACTAAATCTCTGTCACTGTGGAATTATTGGAACATATGACAAGCATATTTATCCAGCTTCACAAGCCAGGCCCATGTGGAATTTAAAGTCTTTTTTGCACTTTTTACCACTGCTAACATTGACAGTTGAATAAATATGTCTTGTCTATGAGACTTTGTTGTCAGATGAGTGATATTCTCAGTCAATAATACAGTACATGCTATTACAGAAATATGTCTTATTCTGGTTACAGGAAAATTAAGTTTCCCTTTTTCGTTTCTCATTTTGAAAGTCTAAGTGGTATAAAAAGAAAAATCACTGGCAGCAGTTTATTTACCATTAAATGTAATCTTGAAATCATAAGAGGCTGCCCTGTTATAATAGCATACAAATAATTATAGAATAATTTTGTGGGTTCCAAAAACAACTGCTTATTTCTGAGGTTCTGAAGTCATACAGCTCTGGTATGCTTCTTTTGAAAGAGATTCATTATGTTCTCAGATTTCGGAGATGGGGTGCAGAAATTTTGGGTGCTCTTTCAAGGCTGTCTAGTCTATCATTCTTTGCAGATGTGTTCAAAGCAAACATCTGACCACTTTCTTTCTGTTGTATCTTGTTGCAGGTGATGGTGCCATTCTGATCTCTTGTTGTGACCTGGGAGTCCCTAAATCCCAAACCATATAGCTTTGAAAAACCCTGGAAATACCTGGAGTTCTAGGAGTCTATCACCAAAACCTCTCAAGGTGCCCAGGCACTGGATCAATAGCTTTACATTATTCTTTATTATTTTCTGTGTATACAAAGAAAGAGACAAAAGTCTTTACATTAGCAATAGCCACTGGCCATCCACCATCGCTCCGACGAACCTGCTGTGACCAAGAGGGTGTGACCTTTCTGCCTGCCGACTTCAAACGATCACTTGAAAAGAAAACACAGTCAGAGAGGCTTCTGTGTGGTGGCAACCCAGACCAAAAACCCCATCAGGTAAGGCTGTGAAGTCCCCCTTGCTCCTGCTGTCCAAGCTCTAAGCCCTTTAACTTCTTCAGAGCTTTGAAGCTAACTTGTCCCAGTTTGTGTCCCCCACACCAGTAGTTTGGATTCTGAGTTGGTGTGAAGGAAAGGCCGGCTGATAAATGCCCCGCTTTCATGCTTTGCTCAACTGTGTGTTCTCAGATTTGAGGTTCTGAAAATGTTTAGACTGTTTAGTTGATAGACGTTTACCCGTGGTTTTTCACTTGGCCCTTGAAGAGTCAGCCAGTGAACAACTGGAGTTGCAGCAAATGAGCTAGAAACGAGGCAAGACTTGTCGTACGTCAACACAGAAATCTCAAAGCATTCACACAACTGTGCTAATTAGATACGGTATACCTCTCATTATTGGGACATGCAAACAACATGTTATACTTTCATAAATGTCTGCAGACCAGCATATGTAAATGTACATTTTTTGGATTACTAACGAGACAAAATAGATATTCTAGTGCATAAAATGTCACCAGCGTTTTAGTGTGGTTGTAGATGGGGTGTGTGTATTCTGTTTATTCTGTGGCAGTGTGTGGCCTCACATATGTCTGTAACATGAGTATTTCTATTCAGTGACTTTGACATTGACTTCAGCCTCACTCTTCTAGTTTTAGTAGGGTTTGGGTTCTCAGTTGTTTTGCAGATGACTAACAAGACAGTATCCATCAGTGATTAAGAGCTGATTCCAGGTTATCTGAACTTCATCCAGGTAGTGTTCTTAATAAGAACATGTTTTTATGTGGTGACTTGGAACTAAAAAGAGTCTGATATGAGGATATAGGGATTACAGTGCATATGTGTGTGGCAAAGCTCTTTCCCTACATTATAAAATCCAAACCAGTGCATTTTTTTTGCTCTAAACATAGCAATTAAAATCTGTTTATGAAATTAAAGGAATGCTGTGATAAAATGACAGTGAAAGCAGCAGTGCATACTGATGAGTTGTGGATCTAAAGAGCTTTCTTTAAAAAGTTCAAAGCAATTTTGGAAAATTTGGGTCACTGAAATTTAGTTCCTAGCAGCAAGTCATTGTTTTGAAAATGAAGAAAGTGAAAAGAAACAAACAGATTTTTTACAATTTCTCCCTCATCTTCGAAGGTTATTTTAGTGTGGGGGAAAATAAAACACTTGAAAGCACAAGAAACAATATTTATTGTTGTGGATCTAATCAAGGACATGATCTGAAATCTATTGATTCAGGAGCCTAAGGGTCAGCTGCCTTATATAAGGACAATGATAATACAGCAGGAGTCAGCAGTGGAGTGAGCTCCAGTCTGGGGGAAAGCAGCTCCCCTCCCTGGCCTGTGTGCTGATGGAGCTGCACTCCTCGCCCAGGGCTTCAGGGCTCTAACACTAGACCTTATTTTTCATGTGGGTTGCACACTGTTCTGTTGCAGTCGGGGTTGGTCCCTTTGTGCATGCCCTCCCCCTTGTAGAGAAAAAGACATGCATGATTTCATACATGAAAGATATATGTAATTGGACAGCAGGGCCTATGCAATTCATTTACAATTCTAAACAGACTGTGTTAAAACCAGTGCCCTCCCGAGGAAATATATTTGTACATAGTCAAAAACATAAGATCAAAAAGAAAAAAAAGACAAAACACAGGTTATCATTCTTGTTAGATGCTTTATGTCTCATGCGAGTATTCAAAATGCACAGACACTGCCAAAATATTACACCGTTCCCTTCAATCAGTGTGTGGCTCAGACGGTTATGGTGTATCTTATTGAGAAATACAATGAATTCTAAGATGTACTGCAATATATAATTATAAATAGGTGTAAGGTATGACATTCAAAGTGGTAAATCTGAGGTTGTTCTCACAAATAATATCCTACATTTGCGTGATCTTAAGCTGAAACATCAAATCCAGGCATTTATCAGGTTTTTCTTAAGTAAAAGACTTCATCAGTCATGCACCTTTTCTGAATTAAGACATATCTTTGAATTTCCCTGAACAAATTATACAGGGACCAACCTGTAGCTCATAATTAGTGTCTATAAATACAGAGCAAAAAGTGCATTGTTTTAAAGAAAATTAAACCAGTTCAAAGGCAGAAAATGCCAGATACAGGTTAAAGATTAAAGGTTTGGACATGCTGTGTATATTTGGCACACATTCTCAAATATCGCCATAATCTGCAATCACTATGAACACTGCAAAAACAAGGGATCCTTCAATTTAAGTGAATCATTGCATTGTTGTAAAATAATCTTTGACACCATATGTCCAGATTGACAGACTACTGTAAATACTATCCCCATAAATCAGTTTGACTTGGACTTCAGACATCCTCGGCAAATCAGCTCCCTGTAAAAGTGTGAAACTCTATCTGCTTGCTTCAAAACTGGAAAGACAGAGGGACTGTAAAATTCTTTGTCTCATATTTTTATGTCATTTATTAAGAAATTTTACAATTAGGCATTAAATAATCTTGAATTCAAATTCGGATTCAAGAGGAGCAAAAGACAAATTTAATGATTCCAGATTAAAGCTGTCAGGACAAGAATTAACATCTGAGCTCTAATGCACATTTCATCCTCTAAGCTATAAAAGAGAATATCACATCACTGCCTGTCATTTGACCACTGGGAGGGTATGACCTTTTGGAATTCAAAGACAATTTTTCATGTTGATATCTTTTTGCCCTTATAAGCAGCAAAACAACTTGTTTAACTGGATTAGATTTAACCGCTGAAATCAAACACTGCGGAGATGAACATTACAAAATATTCCACATTTCAGAATTAGAGGAGAGGACTCTTTAATTTCTTCATGGCAGCTACTTGTGTGGATGTGTTTATGTCACAAGATCACAGAACAAGCCAGTTGGTTAGATTATCACCAGTTTGATCATGCCTGGAGACCTTTGTTGCATTTTAAAGCGTTTTTCTGGTCTATTTTCTATATGCCTCTACACATTTAACTAAGCAATAAAGGCAAAAATGGCAAAAGAAAAAAAAAAGCCCAGGGAGCCACAAGCCTCCATTTGCCTCCATTATTTACTCAGTGTAGTACCAAACCCCCTCTGTGTCTCCCACACATGTGGACAAGCAGAATACTGAACAAAAAAAAGTACAATTTATGTTTGAAATAGGTTAAGGGTAGTATTTCTGCCATAGGAATGAGGTCAGCCGACTGTTACACACATGCTGAAATACATAACACGAAAGTGATCTCAGCTGGAAAGCAGGCCATGTGCATGGATACAGGTGTAATTTCTGACTGTCTACCCTGTGCAAGCCCTGCGAGGCTGCCAGTGTGTTCTACATGAAAAAAGCTCAGCTCATGAATTGCACAGATGACATATTCATACAAAGCAAATTTAAAGCAAATCTCTAATATGCAAATTTATGCACGCATTCGTACATGTATGTGATGAGAGCACTGCTACTGCACTTGTGCAGACATGTCAGTTTAGGTTTTTATATGACTCCTCTCTCAGTGTCTGTCATTCAGAGGTAAACACTTTCACTATTAAATCTCTTAACAAGCTAACACCTAAAAAGAACAGCTTCACTAATCACTCACTTTATTGCCTGCAGAAACACTAGTGATATTGATGGACTGGTTGTGCCCCATGACCTCTCCACTCCCAACTCACCACCCACAGCAAACACAGTATGGGTGGACTCACCTGCCACAAACGGAAAATTTAGCAGAGCTCATAGGGGTTAAGCATCCGTAATTCTGCCCCAGGTTGCTTTGACCCTCTGAAATCACCTCCACACAACTCCAGGTGGCTCCTGGAACAGGGGGCTCCTCCTTGGCTCTGGAGGTTTGATCACATTAGGCTTAAGATGGGGTTCGGTCTGCCTCGGAACTGTGCAAATGCTGTCTTTGTATCACCAAGGCCTTGTGTGGGATTGTGTGATATGAGTTGCTGATTTCTGCATATGTGAAAGGCTGCATGCTCTATCCCTGCCATTATTCACTTGTCTGACTTGTCTGAATATCCTCACAGCGACTGCATGAATGTTAGTTCTAGAAAATGTCATAAATAGAGACATGGCTATGCCAAGTATTAAAGGTAGAGGCAGACACATTTTATATGTTGTAATGAGGCTTCTCTTGACAATTTTTGCCAGTTACATTATTTATCATTGAATTGAATTGAATTGAATAGTAATACACATTATTAATCATTTTTGTTCAATAATCAGCAACTATGTTTGTAAGTTGTCTATTTATAAACTGTATAGTACATGATTTGAAGCTCAAAGATTTATTCTGCTGCATTTTTACATTTTATGGTTTGATGTGAATAAACAGAAGATAAAGGGGGAATTACTGTTTTGTCTTAGGTCTTGCAGACTGTAAATGATGTTAAGGCATCCACAGGCCGTGACGCAGGATTTGGATTTGACCCCTGGCGATAGCTCTAGATCTGTGTTTGCCTTCTCTGTCGCTTCCACCTGTCATCTTTCATCTCGTCGTGCTGTTAGGGGGGCTCCTCCTAACATCAAGCCATCTTTAAGTTTGTTACATTCAAGTGCAATTGCAACAAGCACGGAGTGGGGTTTTGTAGGGATCCGTGATTCTCCTGCGTTCTGTTTGGGTCGGTTTACCACCAGCTAGAGTTGCTCTTGCCTCGAGTGGTCATATGGCTCTGATTTGGGATCCCTCTGTTTCAGTAAGCATTTCCAAAGCGTGTAAAACCCCACGAGTCCCGCCTGTCTCTCACCCACAGTCTGTGACAGCAGCTCTCAGGATTTGTCCATTATTCACTTTACATTTAAATATATATTATCAGAGTGGAACTTCCCTTTGCATATTTCACTCTTTACGAACTGCTTCTCAAATATATCTGCCTATATAGAGATTTTTGAATTACACATTTGGTGCACAATTTGGAGCCAAGCACTAATCACGCTGTGGGAAATTCCATATTTAAGCATTTGTAATAATTGCTGGGCTTATGTGTGTTTAAACGTGACTTTATTTATGTTGGATTGTGGAGGTAGGTTTGGCTGCAAAGCGTTTATGATTTCACATTTCGTGAGCTTGAAATTTACATCTAAGGGCATTTGGGAGAAACTGTTCACACGACATGCTTTTGAGCATTAAAAACATGGGTAGGAGTTTTTAATGAGTTACACATTTAATCGTCATATGCACCATTTGTGTGGATTTAGCAATTTTCTAAAAAAAAAAGAACGTAGGATGAATTTGAAGTGAAATGTGATGAACGCTTTGTGGGCTGAGACTTGGCAAACATACTGTTTTTGTTATGTGTATGTGTGTTTTCCACCGTTTGAAGAAAGCATCTGTAGGCAATGGACTGTAAAAATAAAAATAATAATAACAACAACAATAATAATAATAATAATAATAATTTGCTAAAATAAAAGCGTCGATTTTAAAACTCAGTATGACACCTAAGCATCCTTTCCACACACACACCCTCCTCCAAACACACATACACACAGATGGCTCCAAAAAGAGGGAAAGAGTCACGCTCGCTGATTTTTTTTTAAACCTACCTGTGTATGTGTGTGCGCGCGCGAGAGAGAGCACACGCGTGCTATACGTGCACGTTCGGTGTATGTATGTGTGTTCTTTTATTCGATTTAATGGCAGGTCAGGATGAAATAATCTGAGACTAAGTAAAGTCAGCATCACATCGGAGATTTTTGGATGTTTTACGACATTTTTCAAGTATTGACAGACTTCAGATTTGGAATGATTACGTGTTAACACGAATGTTTCCCTAAAATCCAGACGTCAAAACTGTTTCTGAATAATGCATAGGATCATTAATAAGGTAGTACTGGCAGGACGAGTAAATGGATGAGAGAGGAATTGATATGCCTTCTTGTTTCTCATGTAAATGAGGCAGACTGACCAGACGGCCGCTTGTTATTTATTCTATTCCAAACTCAAAAATCACAACATCAGCAGCAGAAACAGGTCCTGTTATCTCACCTCAGGCTGCACACCGACAGATGCTGCACGTCTGCTCCTGGGGTGCAAGTTTGCATACGATCTATTCAAACATACATGAAACACCATTTCTTTGATTAAAAAAAATCTGAATCTGAATATAGAAATAAAATATAGGAAAAAAAAATCACATTTTGCTCAGAAGCTTTTTAATATTAATATTTTATTCAAGAGGTGTGGTCAAAAATAAATATATTGACTGCATAAAAACAATTATGGAATGAAACAAACAAAATCACAATTTCGCTTAATAACACATTTATTATAAAAATAACAACACATACTTTTCAAAACACGTGTTAATTCAAATATTTTTGAAAACAAAATCTCTGTTATTATAAGTAGTCTAGTGGATGAGAATCAAAAATCCACTTTCACAATATTGAAATATTCCAACAGTTAAAAACAAATTAAACTAAATAGTCTAATACATCTTACAGATATTATTACATGCAAAACAGCAACAATGATTGAAGCACGTTACAGTTTGATACATGAAGTTACACACACTCATAAAAATCACCAATACTGACTTTATCCACTTCAACAATGTTCTCAATGTTTGCCAAACATGACACGAGAATTAAAAGTGAAATATGTTAAAGCTACATGCGGGAGAAATATGATCAAATATAAATATAAAAACATTTCAGGACATTTATATGAGAAATAATCGACAGTGTTGGCTTAAGTGTGTATCCTGTTCATTACAGATGATTTTTACTGCAAAGTAATGCATTGTTATCCAGAAATTACATCACGGGTATAAAAAAATATATTTTTTTATTTTATTTAAATGCGGTGGATTTCCTTAAAATATACAACGTTTTTCTTACTTGCTGCACTGATGATCCGCTAATAAGACCAAACTGGAGGTAGATTTAAGTGAGAGTGACTCCTGGTCACAATTTGACAGTCTAACGATTTTAGAGTTTTGGACACCGTGTGTACTCTTAGAAGCTGATTTGGAGAATATTAATGTGAAATGTTGGGAACTCCGCCGCGATCTAGTGAAGTCCACCACTATTTTAACCAGGCAAAGTCCAACCAACATCATTTACATGTTTTACACGCGATGCAGTGAATATGCAGTGAGTGCGGGCACAGGAGCGTCTTTGCAAAGAGCAGCTGGTGTAAAGGCGCTTGTCTCTGGCAGAGACTAGATGCGCTGCTTGATCCCTGTGGTCAGGCTGAACATAAGAGGGCGCTGCCATTGCACCTGGCTGCGCTGCCCTATCCACCCTACACACATGGAGAGCCGGACACCAGCCATCCGTGTGCAGTTATCCACTAGTAAACAGCGCAGAATGGATTCTGTCGACTTTTATTCAAAGACAAAAATTGTCAACACGAAACATACGATTGGCCATATATAAAATATATATATTTAAATTTAATTAAGCTCTTCTCCATTCGAGTTATAAAATAAGTTCAATCTGTGCTCTGGATTAATGTCATGTCAGCAAGTTTTTATTGTAGATAATCTAAACAAACCCAGGAGGCCAAAGTAAAAATATAGGTGCGCCCTGGACTGCATGCAGTTGAAACTCCAGCCCAGCTGCGGTCACTGAGGAGACAATCCTCCCTACATGCGCTGCAAGTAGAGCAGCCTCTGCAAAGTGTCCCTCTGCTGAGAGCATCACTGAAAGAAATACTGATTTAAAACATATTTAATACCAAGTCAGATTTTCTTTGCACTGTATCATATGCGTCCAGTAGCCTGCACTTGTTTTTTATTTTTGAAATATTTTAGTGTATCCGACTGTCTCCTAAAGAATGTCTGATGCCCTTTTCATCTCTGTTCACCATAGCCTGAACATATGACTGACAGGCGCCTTGTTAATATTGCAGCCTATGAGCATCCTAAATCCCCAAATCCTTCGGAATATAATGGTCGTTATCTCTTTATAAAGTTATATGACTTTTCTCGATAGTAGCTTTTATCTTTAAATACCTTCACCCCTTCTCATTTCCTCTGTTTCCCTTTGTGCTTTGTTTGGGCTCGCGCGGGCCCGCACAGGGCACGCGCGTGCACACTCACCCACAGAGCTGGCAATGAAATTAAATAAAGTAAAATTAAATTTAGGCAAAATGAAGCGCAGTTGACAAGACGGCGCATATAGGTCGACGAAATCCCTAACAGAGCAACGGTTCAAGCACGTAAAAAACGATTATGGGGCTTTGGCCTGTGTCTGAATACACGGTTTTGTTCATTGCGGTTCTAGTGATGGTCAAGCGCTTTCATGTGCCCCACATCCACTGAGCATTTTGCATTTTAAGCTCCTCTGCCTTTCTTTGTCATATCCACGGGCTGTCATAGCCACAGGTTGTGTTGAATTTGCAATGCCACTCATCGATGTATGCCTATTGAGGCTGGCACGTGGACAGTTATCCTTCCCACAGAGAGGCGCAATTGAATGCTGGTAACACAAAAGCTTCAGACCCTGTCAGTTCCCCCTTTTTCCCTTTTCAGAGATGCATAGGGCCTAAAAGCATCAAGGCCTCCGTCTGGCTGGTCCCCTTTTGATTTAGCCTGCACTATACTCAATATGGCCACTGATGGAGTAATGTCAATCAGACGTTTGCATAAATTTGTAAACTGAAGTTTGCATTGTTAGGCTTTGGGCGACTGACGCACTCAAAGCTGCCTCGTACAAGCTTCAAATTACACCAGACTCTTTTATTATCTCGTAGCCCCTTTAACTCCTCTCGCACGCTATTTTCAACCTATTCATTTTTACAATCTCTTCTTCCCGAGAGAGCAGACACGTCGCAAATCCTCGAGATTCCTGCAGTCTGACTCTCACACAGCAAAAATGTGAGCTGTTCGACGGGGCGATGCAGTTTTCTTGTTTTGCTCACAGAGGCATGCTACAGCAGATGCTACATTGCTTTAAAACAGGTATCACTGGCTGCCTTCGCTTATGGGAGGCAAGTGCAGAGGAAATGCCGTGTTACAGCACACCGTATATTTTAGTAGCAGGAAGAGAGTGGGAGAGGGAGAGATGGAGAGGGGGAGTGGGGTCTTGATCATATGGGCTACATAGGAAGTTTGATTTTCATGGGCTCTTCTAAGGGATGTATGCAATTGGATCTGTAGAAACGCCACGTCCCATGGGGTTTTCCTAACCTCCCTCACCTTTAAGTCAAAGAAGTGAAAAATATATACCTTATGCACTGTATTTCACCAGGCATCTTCTTTCTACAACATCACGGTAGGCTCCTTAACATATTTGTACAATCTGAGAAAATCAACACAGCTTTCAAGCACAGGCCTATTATACTTTGCATGTCTACACACTTCTGAATAAACGCTAAATATCAGGCCGTTTTATTTTCTCAATATGAGCTCATCTCTTCTGCTGAAACCTATAGTGGTCACTGGAACTTCTATGGTGTTGATTCCAGATGTGTCACTTCTACTGTATCGGAATCCACACCAGCCTGTAGACGCAGACTATTAAATGCGTATTATTTCAATAAACACAGCACTTTATGTGATCAGTTTAAGCTGACACTTGCATTGAGTGGACCAGGACTCTATATGGAGCTGTTTGCACAGAAAGTGTGCACACTGAGAGTGAGGGATTGTCCATTTCCTTAGAGAATCAACAATAAAATTATCATAACAAAGAACACTGAGAGACTGAAAGGTTGATTTTTTGCCATACAGTCTTTTCATTCGAAGGAAACGAGAGGACAATGCTTTGAGGCAAGATGCTTTACGCAATGATTATTAGCAGAAACAAGAGGGAGAACCTCAGCAAATGTATGTTAGTATTGATCAAAGAGGTGTTTAAAAATTCCCAATCACGGATCATGAAATGAAATGATTCACTGGCCACCTGAGCTGCTTGGGAAAATACCTGAATAACTTTAACTTATCCCAAATTTAATGCATATAAAGGTCGGAGATGACCAAACAGACTGTGCAACCTGCCACACAATTATAGCTGCAATGTTATTGTTATTATTATTTAAGAAAACCGACACGTACTCACAACATGTCACCAGTTTCGTCAGAGACGCCACGATAACCTGTTCGTCCCTCATCTGTGTGTGAGCTGGACAGCTCTGGCACAGCTATGCAGGTATAAATCTATTTAAATATAATTTATTTCAACACAAAACATATTTTAAAATTCAAATAAACCGTCACACCCTGACAAGATGCCTCAGCAAGTATTTAAAAGCTGAGCTTCGTGGCACCAGCTTCATAATGTAACTAGAAAAATATGTCTCCACGTCATTAACACAATTTGTTTCTTTTATATCAGGCTGCAATATAGTTACAAAGTCTGACCCTGATTTTGAAGTTGGACTATTATTTAGAGCTGAACGACACGTCTGTCAGATCATCTCCGTCATACTTTTATATCTATCATACTCTTCAAAGCACAAGATGACTTTTTAAAATTTAAGACACGTGTATTGTTTTGCTTAAATTGATCCAGGCAGTGAGTCGAGAAATAGCCATATATTGCTCTTATGAAATAGTCCTGTTCTTATTCCTGTCCTCGTCGAAATCCTATTATTTTTTATGCAAAATGAATATAAAAAATGTGGTGGAATTCCCCTAAACTCCGTCTGCAGGCTCGTGTTCCTTTGTTTTCTAAAAGTTATAATTCTGATGTGATCAAGTCCATTTCATATCAGCTTCTGTCTCTGGGCAAGTGCCGAATAATTTTTAAATATATGTGTGCCACAACAAACATAGTATAAACTCCGATAATACCGCCAGGTCCCAGTGTACTAACGCTAGTCTCTGGTAAATATAGATTTCAAAATTACACTGTGGCTGCATGTATGTTGCTGTTGAGATGCTACGGTTGCTGATATCGCTCTCAGTTTGCTTCATTTTTAACGCAAATGTGTGATTTGGCTGTTTACACACACGACCGACGCGTACGTAATTACAAGTACATTACAAAGAAGAATTTCATATTTCCATTTGAAGCCCCTCTCGTCTTCTGAATCAGTTGTATGTTTTTCCAAAAGTTGTTCAAACTACACCTTAAAGTACGACCTTGTGTCCAGATCTGGCACGACTCAAGCACTAGACTACACTTAAAAGAGGTAGAATTAAATAAAGCCCGGTCGCTTATACACTTTCCGAAGCCGGGGCATGTGCATATCTTTTATTTAAAAAACTGAAATCGGGACAAAAACGGTTGAAAAAGTGGAAAAGAGCGGAGAAAAGCCTCGCCTGTAGCGTCGGGCTTTGGCTGCTGCGGGTGCCTGCTCCACTAGTATTAACTTTCACTGTCTTCCGTCTAATCAAACTCTTACTTTCCGCTGTTCTTAATTCCATATTTTCAATTCCTGATCATTACTTTCCTCTTTTTTTCCTCTACTTGTATCTATCTATCCAGTCCTCCCTCCCTCCTCTTTCTCCCTCCCTCCCTCCCTCTCTCTCCCGAGCGCTCTCCTTTGCTGAATCTTATTGATCCAGAAGGCGGCTAATTAGCCCTTCCCTTCGTGCCTGTGTAATGAAGCACATGCGCACTGAATTAATCACAGCCATTTTTTGCAGGAAACTAATTAGCAGGAATAAAGATCCAAAGAGTTTTTTCTTTTCAATCATCAGATCTCACTTTCACCTCTTCCTCGCTCCCTCTAACACAAGACTCATCGCCTGCTTTGCATCCAAATTATTTTTATATTGCCTTTAACAACTAATAGTACCTACTTCGTTTTTTACACTCCGCAACAACAATGATCTTTCTTTTGCCACCCTAAGCGCAAACTGACCAAAAGGGGACTGCCTTGATGGGATCTTTAGCTAAATCATCTCAATACTGGATTAAAAAGCGAGGATCACAAAGCGGCAGCGAGAAATTGTAAGTTTCAACTTTGCGTTTGTCTCTTTTCCTATGTGTTTCCACGATCCTATTCTTGTCGCTGTAGACTTATCTGAATCTCTGTTCTATCTGCTCGTACTTTACGTGTAGCGAAGCTGGCTTTTCTCATATTGTGCGAAATGACTGGTGATCACAAGTTCATTTCATGCAAGTAGTTTGGTTTATTTTCGATTTTATTTGTATCGTTACCTGTGTTTACATCAGCGTTCGTCCTCTCCTCCTCATGAATGGAAGATAAGAAATGGGCAAGACAGCGATCCTCTCCAAGCAGTTGGCCGCAGAAAAACACGGTTTTGAAACAAATATGTGGGTTTCGGTGGGATCGAGAGAAGGTATAGAGGGCTTATGGGTGTCGAGAAGCGTGTTTAAAGCACAGATGCAGTAAGAAAGGGGCAATGTTAAGCGGACGAAGGGCAGCGGCAGCTCCGCATGAGCGCAGCCCAGAAAAGGAGCTCCAAGTCCAGCTTGTGGGTCCGTGCGCGTCCGGCAAAGGCGAACATCTCTCACGGTCTATTTTTGACAGATTTTACACTTGCCACGTCCAGATGGGCTTTCACCACCGCCGTATGCTTTACAAAATCCTCTTCTGGATAAACACATTTTTTTTGTTCTTCTCCGTTACGTCTGTGAAATGTGTGCAATCCCTCCGCCCTGTCTTAGTTCTTCTAGCTACACTTTTCCTCTTTACCCCACTTTGTCCATCTTTTCTTTTTTATTTTTCATGGCTGTTTGCCTCTTTGAAGCGTTGTTTTTAAGTCGATTCTCTCTCATTCCCTCACGAAGTCACATGCACATCGATCGGCATGTGTGTGTACGTGTTCGTGCGTGAGGGGTTTGTGTTTGCGAGAGTGTTTGTTCTGTGGATATGGTGTGTTGAGAAAAACGGAGCCCCGGTCTCCTTCATGACAAGAGCGGATCAGCAGTACCTTGAACACGGGCAGTCTGGGAGTCGGAGCGTTTCCGAGATCAGGCACGGTTCAGGGCTGACACAAGCACACTGGAGCTGCTGCCTCCAACTACTTGGCTACCGGATCTGACTTTAAACACATTTTCTCCAGATCGACGCTGACCGGAATGAAAACAAAACATTGCTCTATAAGTCTGATCTTACGCAGATCTAATCTTTCTGAAGTTACTGCTCCAAACTTGAAGAGTGGTCCTGAATAAAAGCATGGGTCAATGCATGCATTTAGTAGCCGCTTCATGAAGCAACTTAAATGAAGCAACTTGGGGTATTTGCATTACTTTTCCAGCAAGCTATTCTCGGAGAAAACCTTAAACGATGCGAGAAAAAAGCTATAACGTGGCCTTTTTTAAAATATAGATTCACACCGTCACAAATCTCGTCAAAATAGGGTCTGTCTGGAAAAATAAAAACGGAAATGCAATGGTTATCTACTCGTTTAGGTGCTAGAATTCCCCGAAAATCTGTCAAAAATATTCTCAAAAACAATCATTGCTTTTCGGACGGACTGGAGCGCTATGCAATAAGAAAAAGCAGCTAGAATTATAAGTTGGTTGGGCATTTTTCGCGACATAGAGAAGGGAAAGAAAGAGGAAAAAAGAGGTTTTGCGAGCGAGCTGAGGCAAGGATATGTGTAGCCTACCATTGGGGGAAACAGAGAGGGGGGTGAGAAGCTGTGTATGTGTGTGGG
>JAQQAE010001642.1:2717-24681 GCA_029823295.1 Pseudamia nigra
ACAACAGGAAAAACAATCTGTTTGGGATTTTTGTGACATAACAAGACAAAACCAATCGTAGTCCTGAAAAAATGCATTAATCACACCAAATTGAGCCAGGAGAATTTCCATTGTAAAATTCAAATGACAAATTTCAAAGCATCACAAGTCATAACCAATCATTTTCAAGCTAAAATAAGCCCCACCCTGTGAGCAAATGCCAATATTCCTGATTTTTGCCCGTAAAAGTGTCATTTTTGTGTCCTTACAGTAGCTTTGTGACAGAATATGAACTCAGATCACCTTGAGAATGACCAGCAGTTCAGCCAGTATTTTCTGATTAATAGTAGACACTTTTCAATAAAATCAGACAATGAGTTATAAAGAGAAACATTAGAAAATATAGGAAAAATCAAATCAACACGCTTTATTTAATCAGGACCCTTGCATAAATCATGCTGTGAAAGCTTTCTAGACATCCTTTTAAGTGTAAGACATGGGACCTTTAAACCGAAGGAACGACAGTAGAGTTGTTGAACGGACAAAGTATTAAATAGGCTTTGTTCATAGTATCTAGAGTGAAATACAAGTAAAAGTAAGTTTTAATTTGCAGTACATCTGGATGAACTGGGGTTATTAGATATTTCTTTTCTTCATATTTTACATCATTTTCATCTTCAGATTTAATCATTTTAAACCTGCGTTTCTACATCTTTTCATCAGAATCAAAAATCAGCCTTTATATTAGGAAGACTTTGATTATTGCACTAATTATGAATATCTACTGGTTATCATGAGAACATTTTTGGCCTTATCACAGTTTTACTATACTACTGTAAGGATATTAACATAAAATTATTAAAAAGCACAAAGATATGATGTGCACTTTTTTTCCTTCTGAAACATCAAAGCAGCTCAGTTCATTGTTCTCCTCCATGTCATTATCAAGAGCTTTTCTAAAGGACATGAAGACTTGCAGCCCTTGTATGTCACTCCCCGCCATTTAACATAAGACAATACCCTCCTTAAGTACGGGGGTGAGTCTCAACTCCGACTGCATTAAGCAAGAAAGACTTGTGCAATTAGTCTTGCGCTATAAATCAAGTGGTGTGAATCTATTTCGCCATGCCCTAATTGAAAGTGTTCCCTTTTTTTTCCCGGTGCTGTAGTTGGACACAGAGCTCCATCGGATGGTGATAGATGTGGAATCCAGCACAAACAGTTTGAACCAGTCAGTCCGTGATTGATCAGTACCCTCTGGGATGTCGGGTGGATCTTTCTCCTTCAAGCAGAAGATAAAAGCCTTAACGACTCTCTGGTCTTGTTCTACCTCCCCGATTGTGTGTTTGTGTGTGCATGTGTGTGTGTCAGTGTTTTATTATTTTGCAGTGTTTGACCTTGAAGGTTCTGTGTGCATTTGGGGCTGTGATGTCTCAATGATTTCTCTTTTAAGTGCCAAAATGTGGCTTTTATGCGCCATTGATGCCACTATACACACACGACATAAATGCCCCATGGAGGAGGGCATTTGCATGAAAATTTAGTTGATTTATGACTGGATTCTATAGCATTTTCTATAATCACCCAGCACATTTTTGCAGGGGCTTAGTAGTGGCCGTAGTGATGCCACAGTACAGTGCTGTAACCCAACTTCAAAGACCGTTTTGTTCACACGCACCCTCACAAAAACACAGGGTGACTTCACTGGCTTCCAGTGGCAAACGTGCACCAGCTGGGTTGTTTTGTCCCCTACTTGTGTTTTTTCTTTCTTTCATTCTTTCAGCTCCCCACTCTTCATCGTCCTCAGTTATTCTCTATCTTTTTTTGTTTTTTTTTTGCTCCAGAGATTTACACTTGCTGTTGTTGATAGAATAAAAAAAAAAACTGCAAGTAGGAGAGCGCGCGATGCTGGTGATTCAGGTTTGGTGTGTGGTATTTCAATGAGGTCTAGGCTTGATTGTTCTATAGCAGCGATGGATGTGGCTTTTGGAAGCGGAGAAGTGGATACATCGGAGGGGATCACTCGGCATCTGGCCCAACACTCTTGTGTCACCGTTCCCCTCCTGTGGGGGAGGCAGTGAGGGCCACAGTAGGGGGTCCCACTGAAAAGCAACATAAATTTCAGAGGGAGAATCAATAGAGTGAGAGGATTGTAAGAGATGCTTTGGTTTGCACTCTCAGGCTGCGGCTGCTTGCTTTCTATATGGAAGTAGGAGGACGCACGTAAAATAACAACATGAATGAGCCATAAATGTTTTCAGTTTACTTCACGCTGGACGTCGTTGATTATCACACTAAGTCCTAGTCCCATTTCGCTGGCATGGCTGGATTCAAGGGATAGCCTCAGACAAAAAAGAAGAAATCTGTTACATGGGGGAAACCTATTCTCCCACAAGATGTATAAATAGCTGCAGCCGTGGCTCTCTGTGTCAAAGTTAGGACACTCAGTGGGGTGCAGACTTCAAAGCAACCAGGGAATTCTCCAAAACAACTGCTGGCAATTTCAAATCAGCATTCCCTCTGAAAGCAATGTAACCTTTCACCTGTATTCTGCCGTGAGATAACTGGGGAATAAAATGTCAAACTCAGAATATAGAGGGTTTAAAATAAAAAAAGGAAAGCATTTGGAACGTGAGAGTGAATTTCAAGAAATGGCTTAAAAACTAGAACAGCCAGGATTTGGTAGCCAAAACTACCCAATGGGTCAAATTTACTCTAGTGAAAAAAAATGGCCTATATCACTGTATCACGCATTTCTCTTCACAAACGAATGTTGCAAGTCATAACAGGAGTTTGTATAATCTTCAGCTGGACAAATGAGTCAAAAATGCTGAAGTCAAAATTGTTTGCCCCCTATGAAATGTTTTCCCCTGAATTGCTGTTTAGAAAAGTGCCAGAGCATTTCAAAGCACACCAGCTTCATTTCATTTTCCAGGATGTCATGCTTTTTGCTTGGATAAATAACAAAAACTCAGTTATTTTAGGAAAACCAAAATAACCAAGGTCCACATGTACTGTATAACCCCCAGAAGAACTGACCTTTTTATTCAAGCAAAGCACAAACCACCACTCTTTGACTTGATTTGTCCAGTATTCACTTCAGGAAGGATTTGAGCATCATGCCAAAAAAGTAAAGACATGAGTTTAGATTCGTGAAGGATTGTCAATGTTTGGATCATACATCTCCATCAACTATTATAAACTATAATAAATTACTTGGTATATGTTTCATATCATATACATGCAGATGGTGAATATTTCTATATAACCTGAGAGAAAATCAGTGCATTTCAGTAGGGGTACATTTGACCTGTTGGCTGTTTTTCAGTACAAAATGTATTTTTAATGTGGATTCATCTTGACCATATAGCTCAACACAATTTTAGGAACCATCATAAGCAGGGGAGCTTCAATATTTAATTAATTAATCTGTGGGTATATTTGACCCAATGGCTCTTACAGTGTCATAATAATAGAAGAGAATGTAACTTCTTCCGTGATTGTCATTTAAGCCTTCATAAAGACACACACCTAGTTCAAAGCAGATTTCATATTAAAAATATTCAAAAGGGCAATGGACTCATAAAAGGAAATGATCCAGAATGACATGTCAAGGATGATTTCCAGACAGTGATGCTTTTTGGGGTAAATGTGTATCTAATATATTGATTTTTTTCACTGTTGTAAACAAAAAGAGATGGCATACTGTATGTTTCAAATCACATATAGACAGTGTTGCCTAAAACAGAATATTTCAATACAAATTACATAAAAATCAATGCATTTCAATAGGGGTCAATTTGACCTGGTAGAAGTTATAGGTATAAAAGCCCACATTTTTAGTCTGGATTTATCTTGACTGTATTTAATAATATGCAGCGTAACTCAACACAATTTAGGAAACATCACAAACTGAGGAGGCTTTAAGAATAATGAACTATTGAATCGCAGCTGTGGGTCAGTTTGGCTCTTATAGTGGTGATATAAGAGTCAATGAGTCTAATTAAGACTGTTAAAATAAGTCAGTATTGTCAGACAGCTGTGTCATTTAAACGCTGATGATAAACACTTGGCTTAAAGCAGGTCTCATATTAAAAATATTGAAAGGAGGATGATTTCATCAAAGCAAATGATCCAGAACGACATGTCAAGAATAATTTCCAGACTTCATGCTTTTCATTTGGATAAATATGTTTCTAATATATTTATTTTTTCTTGCTAAATGATTTAACTCCCTATTGTAAGCAAAAAAAGGAGTGAAAGATAGCTTTAAGCCTATTCAATGAAGACATGCAGTGAACATGGTATTGTGTCTTTGATGGAGTTGGCCTGTGGTGCATTGTGGGTAGTGGGGAGCTCTCTGACCGCAGCAGGATACTGGCGGCTGTGTCCAGTTTTCAGGTGCTGTCGCTCTCTTTGCAGTCATATTAATTATGGGATAAAAAAAAAAAACTATAATCCCTCAGCCTTTGAAGCACCAGGCCACTTTTCAAGGCAACATTTTGGAATACAGCTACAGTATCTGTCTCTCACACTCACACACACAACAATACATATGCTACTTCAAAATATAAAAGATATGTTTCTGTGCTGCTTCCATTTTTATGCTTCTCTTATTCAGCACAGACTATCATTTAGTGTGTTTTTGTTGATGATAATCTTCAGATGACATTTCATAGCTGCTCAAACTCTATGGATTATAGTCTTTTCCTTATCTGAGTGATTAAACCTATACAGTATATAATTTTATCCCAGGATTAGTTCACTTAGATGCTTTGCTGTGAGTCATTTTGGGCCAATGAAACATTTGAATGAAGATAATGTGGATGTTTAAGTTATTTTCAGTCATATGCACTGTATTCACGTTTCATCTCCCCCATCGCAGGTGAGTGCTCCGCAGAGAGCCAAAAGGGAAGCTCAGCCGTGAACGTTCCCTGAATTTTTTTTTCTCAACTCATTACCCTATAATCTTCTTCTCGCTAATCTTCTCAAAGAATGGCGTCAGCGCCACCACAATCGTACGCCCGGTTCCTTTTTCTTCTTTTATTAATTTGCTAATACTGTTTGTTATTATGTCTGAAAACACGTCCACACAGATGGAAAGTCCTCTGTGGAAGATCAAAGTGGGATCCCTGCTGAATGGTTATACAAGACTGTCACCTTGTCTCTCATGGCAGACTGTGGTCCAGTTTTCCCCCTGTAATCAGAGCTCGGGCCTGGGCTTTATGGAAGAAAACAGCCACTGGAGATTGGCAGCCCACAACAGGTTTTATGGCTGTTGTTTCAGGTGGGAGGCAAGTTAGTGGGATGGATGACTGTTGGAGGGATTTTACACTGCCCTCTTGTGCTCTGACACATACTGTACTCCCTCTCCCCTGCTCATGCTGACTAATTTTTACTGCTGTACGTCCCCACAGCTCACACAGCACAGCAGCAAACAACAACACAGACAGCAGTGCAGTTATGTTATGTAAATATTCAAAAAGCTGATCCATGCCTGACGTGGTGGGAAGGCTTTTTTTCTACTTTGTGCAGTCATACTGTAGAGATGAAAACAGCCCACTGCGCTGTTTTAATACTTAGCCTTTAAATGAGCTTATTTAGCAGTCGTATAATGGGATTAGTGGCACATTGTCTCTGCATAACAGATTTGAACAGAGCTGGGTGATATGTTCTCATTATAAAAATGCTCACATTAGAAATAGTTACCATGATAAATGTCAAAATATGGTTTTATTCAAGTTTAAAAAGTGAACTCGGGTCATGAGTGGTTATTTGTGGTTTAAATAATTTGTAAAAGACATGAGACAAAAACCAATATAAAAGATACAAAACAGCAAAAAAAGCAAAGGCAAAGTAAAAGATAAAAAATGAGATAAAAGATTAAAAAAATGAAGATGGAAAAAGATGGAAAAAACAAAGATGACTTAAAAGAGATGACATAACAGAAAATATCACTGAAGATGTCAAGAAATCAAGAAAATTATGTAAAAGAATGATGTAGAAGACAAAAATATGAGGATTAAAATAAGGCAACAGGAAAAACAAAAAAGGGCAAAGAGGACTAAAAAAGATGCAAATAGGTGAAAACATCGTAAAAGATAAAACATGAAAACAATGTAAAAGATGTAAAAGGATTTGCATCTTTTACATTGATGTAGAAGACAAAAAAGATGAAGATGTTAAAATTAAAAAAAAGTCGAAGATGATGTAAAAAGATGCAAATAGATGAAAACTACAAAAGACACAAAAAACAAGAAAATGACGTAATAGGTGCAATAAGACAAAAACAAGACAAAAGACGGAAATGAAGATGTCAAAAGAATTTTAAAAAGGCAACATAAGCACACAAAAATACAAAGATGACATAAAAAGATGCAAGTAGATGACGACTGTAAAAGAAAAACAACGCTGCCAATAGGATTAAAATAAGGAAACCTAAAAAAAAATCTAAAATGATATGAAAGGATACAAATAGAAGACAACAGTGTGAAAGACAAAAAACAAGAAAAAGATGTAAAAGATGCAAAAAGACAATAACGATTAAAAGTAAAAAAGATGAAAATGTCAAAGGGATTAAAATGAATCAACTAGAAAAACAATGTAAAGATGTCAAAGATGTCAAAGATGATGTAAAAAGATGCAATTGATGACAACAGTGTAAAAGACAAAAACATGAAAATAATGTAAAAGATCCAAAAAAAGACAGTGTCGTCCCAAAAAAGAGGAGAATATTAAAAGGATTAGAATAAAACAATTAGAATAAAACAATATAAAAAAAAACTAAGATGACGTAGAAAGATGCAAGTGGATGAAAACAGCGTAAATGACAAATAGCAAGATGATTTTAAAAACGCTAAAACAGGGATACAACATAAAACACAATATAATGGATTTTTAAAAATTGATGTAGGATGCGAAAAGACAAATATGACCTAAAGGAGGATTGATCTTGTGAGGTTCATTTATTTTGATACTTGTTATTATTATAGAGACAGAGGAAAAACAATGCATTATATTCACTACATTACATATTAATTATCACAATAATTCTTAATTTATCACCGGCTCTAGTTTTACATCCTGCTTACATTTCATTGTGCTACTCTGGCTGAAAAAACATTTGTTTTTTTCCACTAGGGAGTCATGCATTAAAAGAACAAAAGTGTTGTTTTATAAGGGAACATTCCCATCATTTTAGAGCAAAAAATAAAACACACACAGACACAAATCAAGCTCTTTTCTATTGTGGCTTATTAAAAATAAGAGAAAAATCACGAGCTGCATTCTTCCTGCTCTGTCACATGCCAAAAGAATAGAGAGGAGGGTGAGGAGGAATAATTGTTTGATCTGTCCTTTTGCCTGTCGCTGCCCTAATCACTCAAGACTGATTCAGAAAATGCAGGCTTGAATGTCAGAGGGCCTCCTGTGGAGAGGTGGAGCATTTCAGTGGCTTTGGACAGCCGTGCCCCAGTAATCACCACTCTCAACCTGGCCGGGCACTCCAGCACTCCCCTGATTGAGCACCTCAATCTAACAAGGTGCTATTGCTGGAGCCAGAGATTCTGCCAGGTTTTGACAAACCAGTGGATTGTCCCTGATCATCATGGGACATTGCTTTTTCGCGGCTCAGCCATGCGTGCTGCAGCTCCGGTGTCAGACACACCTGCCAGTGCCGTGAACGTGAGCGATGCACGGGAAATTAAAAGGAGCTTCAAGGTTACGACCCATTAAGAGAAATCAGATAATTCCACATGATTTGAAGGAGATGTCACCGGAGATCGGCTTGTTTCCTGTCATGTTGTAGCACGGAGACATTTTAGGCGGTAGAGTTTACATTTCCCCTGTGTGTTCAGTCTGCTAACAGGCTTCCTGTGACCTTGTTTCTATCTGTGACACCAGGGCTCACCCTAAGGGAATATCCATCCCGAATGAAACGAGATAGCAGTATGTTTACAATTACCTTTAACCTTCAGGTTTACCCCTGAGATTTAATTGATTATGTAGCGAGCCGCAGTGTGGATGTCTCAAATGTTGACATCTTCCTCAGACCACAGCATCTTTTCACAACTGTTTAATGCACCAATAATCGTCTCTTTCTTGCTCAAATCCTTTTATTGATTTTACAGCAGTATCATGAACAACAAGCAATGACATAACCAAGAAAAATGAAATGGACAGTGATATGACAGGCAGGACAATAACAAAACAATAACAAGCACATGAGGCCATTTTCACTTCAGCTGACTCCTAGTTTACCTCCATGAACCGAATAAATCAAATAAATGGAAACAGACAGTGTGTACTGGAAAATACACACCACATTCCTCAGATACTAGTGAAAAAATGCGGATGTCTTAAAGTAAAGAAATGCCAAATTGATATTAAAATTGTCTTGTTGAAGCAAATGTAAATAAAGGTGCCTTTTCAATTCAGAGTGCTGACTGAATTGAATTGAATCAAACTGAATTGAATTAAATTCCCATGGTGGCTTTTCAAAAGAGAGATGGAAGGACCAACTTTGATGACGATCTCTCATCCCTGCTTTCCATGCTGTAACATCGTTTGTGAATGTGGCCTTCCTAATAAAAACGGATAATGATTGATTTTTGGGTTGCATAGTGGCTTTCCTATTAATTTGGAGTTTTACTGATTCACTAAAATGATTATACAGTTGATAAAAGAAGACAGTGAATCTGAAATACGTTGAAATTATTTTTAGATGCAAGGGAAATAGGACCCATTCATTATGTCGAGGAAGATAAGTGCAAAAGCTGTGGCAAAACGATCATTTAATCAAGTTGTGCTCAACACTCCCCAGTATCTAATCCAAAAAATTGAATATGACTCCAAGTGCAACATCCAAAAATCTTCATTTACTGGGACAGTCCTCATTAGAGTGTTTGATGGTTTTGGTGACTCCAAATGGGGACACATTCAAACTTCTTGAGATAAACAGACTTTCATTTGTTAAAGTAATGATGGACTGGCTTTAATGTTTAGTTCACTGTTTCTTGCATAACATATATTTGTACAGTAGTTGCAGTAGCACTAATAGGGCTATTGACTGTCTTTCCGCCCTTGCCGTGTAGAAAACCAATGACAGTCTAAAGCACATAAAGAAAACAAGAAATTGGCACAAATTAACTCACCTGTGATTTGAAAACCATTCCTTGTGAATCTGAGAATGCCTTGTGTGCAAAGGCAGTTATCAAAGCTAAATGTGATTACTGCGATAAATGGACCTAAAACCAGTCGTTTGGATCTTTGGATATTTGTGATGACACACAGTTAGCCAGGTCAACTTGTGACATCCTGGAATAATGAGCCAGGGAGTTTACATGAGGATATCTATGGCACAGACAAGACAAATGTGTGGCTAACAGAAGCTCACACATACTGAAACAGTCTGCTTGATATGAACATCAGAGTATATGTCGAAAGGATATTTCTGTATATAATATGTTTTATGAAGCATTATGCAGCTAAAAGATAAACTATATTATATGAATAAAGGTTTTGCTATAGTGGTTATCATAAAGGTCAATGTACATTAAAGGTCACCATCACCTAGAGACTGGTGCATATCTAGAATAAGGAAACTGACAGACATTGACGAGAGAGTGAAGACTTCATGCAAAATGGAAGAATACCACGAATACTGTGCACCATGTTTTGCAGAACAGATGATTGCTCATGCTTGCAGAATGCTAATTATAATCACCTGCTAAAACCACAGCAGGTGAAAATGGTAGACAGGATGTATGAATGTTTTGCCTATGTGTCACATTGTGGAGTCTGGTTACTCAGAAAAGAGGAAGTTGAGCAACAAATGGAGAACGATGAGCAGAATGGGGCCTACATCTTTATCCCCATTGTCAGGAAGGAACCACCCCAATGATCAACCCTCATGAAATGTTTAAAGGGGTTTAGGGAAGAATAGTCAGGGCTCAGATTTCATGAACTGACCCCACGAAATGTTGTCAGGGAAGTGAAAACAAACCCAGAGACTCTGTAATAACTGTTCTTGATTACCTGTGATAAATATAGTGAATGGTGAGACATCTTTGGCTTATCCTTTCTTCCATTTTAAACGATCATGGAGAAAAGGTAAGTGAAAAAGGAATCAGATCATAATAGGAAAGTCTTTTTCCAACAATGAATATGACTGAATGATTGTATCTTCAGGTGACATTTAGAATATGTGAGAATTTACTTAACTTGTCCATCCCAAGTGAAAAGAAGTAGTAGTTTGACGTTTATCGTATTTACACATATGCACTATGTTGTAATAACAATTTTACACTTTATATCATATTCTCAGTATGGTCTGCAATAAAAAAAATGTTTTATGGTATTTTATGATACAATTGTCCAGGGCAACACCACTACAAGGTCATTATTTACAACTGCAGTTCCAAAAAAGTTGGGGTGCTGTCTAAAATGTAAATAAAAACAGCATGAACTGATTTGCAAATCTCACAAACCTATATTTTATTCCCAGTAGAACATAAACAGCACATCAGATGTTGGAAACATTGGATGCCATGTTCTGGGAATTAAAAGGAGACAGTTGAAAAGCCTGCATCTCTGATGGTGTGGGGTTGTATTAGTGCCAAGGCTGTGGGCTTTTTACACAGCTGGAAAGACACCATGATAAATGATTTACTGCAACAGATGCTCTCATCCAGACAAGGAAGGCCTTATATATTTCAGCAAGACAATGCTAAACATACTGCATCCATCACAACAGCATGGCTCCACAGGAAAAGAGTCTGGGTGCTGAACTGTCCTGCCTGCAGTCCAGACCTTTCACCAACAGAAAACAATAAGTTCATCATGAAACAAAATTCCAGCAATGAAAGCCAGAACTGTGGAGCATCAGACAAAAATGGTACAACATTCCTCGCTTAGAAGTCCAGCAGCTGGTCTCCTCACTTCTTAGACATTTACACACAGCTGTTAAAAGAAGAGGAGACGCTATACAATGGTAAACATCCGACTGTTCCAACTTTTTTGACATGTGTTGCTGCCATCAGATTCAAAATGAGCTAATATCTTCCTTGAAATGGTAAATTGTCTGACGTGTTCTTTGTGTTCTGTGAGGAATAAATTATGGATTTATGAGCTTTGCAAATCATGGTATTCTGGTTTTATTTACATTTTACACAGTACTGCAACATTTTTGGAATGAGGCTTGTACATTTTAGCAGATTTCATCGGCAAGGTTTAGTACATCTGCTCCATTTCTGCTTCCAAAAAGATTGCACTGATATATTCAATATCCTCTTTGAGCCTTTGAAAATGTGACATTACTTTACCCTTTTTGCCGATTCGAGCGACTCGGCTACAATGCCATTCAATAAATTGACAGCTTTATGCCTCGAGATGATGAAAACACAACAACATAAGGAAGCAGTAAATCTGAACTTTGTTAAAACTGTTTGGTGTTTAGTGTAAAAAGCCTGAAATAAGTTGTCCAATCATTTTGTTTTACTTATAAGCACATGAATGTTTGCATCCTATGTTTTTTGGAAAATGAACGCATATACTGTAGAAAGCAACAGACCAAAATAACAGTGATGGTATGAAAAAAAAGCACAATCACAGCCAGCAGACGAAAACAATCCAGTAGTGAACATTAAAGTGCTACACTCTTTTAAATGAGGCCAGCTGATCTATGCACCAAGTCTGTAACAAACCTCATCAACACAGCATTTTTACATGACTACTATTAACTGCTTGGCTTGTAACAGAAATGGTTACTCATAAAGTATTCATGCACTTTTTTTTTCCGTGGTCGAGGAAAAGACCAATGAATATTTATGGCGGTGAACAACTCTCAAAGCAAGTATAAGATGTAAAATTTGAACTGATTTCACACTTGCATGGCTTCTGAGTTTCCACAGTCAAATGGCTTTCCTCTCCAAAATCAGTCTGGGTCCTTAAAGTGTCTGTTTATTACTGTACGTCTGTCATTTTGGGGTTACCGGTGGCTGTTTTGATGTTTTTTGTTTTTTAATATGCTACTGTCTTGTTCCTTTCAGTGCATTTTGTTTATTGTATTGTTATTTTTGGTAATTTTTTTCATCATTGCGATTGTTTTATTCCGTTTTTGTTCGTTTTGTGGATATTTTGTTCTGTTTTCTTCACTATCTTGTTCCTTTCAGTGCATTTTTATTGCAGTGTTTTAATAAATTTTGTTCAATATCTTAATTATGTTGTTAAATTTTTATTCATTTTGTGGCTCTTTTGTTTATTTTGTCCAGTTTTTCTGACAAGCTTGTTTCATTGCATTTTGTTTATGTTATTGTTTTATTTTCATTTAGTTTGTTTGAATTATTTTTAATTTTGTTCATTTTTGTTTAGTATTGTCATAATGTTATTATTTGTTTTCATTCATTTTGTGGACATTTTGTTCATTTTTTTCTGTTTTCTTGACTATTTTATTCCTTTAAGCGCATTTTTTATTATATGCTGATTTTATGTTCATTTTGTTCATTTTTGTTCATTATCTTTATGATTTTATTCAGTTTTTATTCACTCTGTGGATGATTTATTCATTTTTTTCAGATTTTCTTCCTTTCAGTTCATTTTGTCTTTTATATTGTTCATCTGTTAATTATTTTTTCATTTTTTGTTCATTATCTTGAATATTACATTTTTGTTTTCATTTTTTTCTTTATTGTGATTATTTCATTACATTTTTTTAAATTATTTGATTGATTTTTGTTCATTGTCCTGCGTATTTTAGTTAGTTTTGTTCATTTTGTTTACTATGCTGTTATTTTTTTGTTATTGTTCTGTCAATTTGTATTCATTCTGCAGCTGTTTGACTTATTTTCTTTTTTGATAATTTTGTTCATTTAGTGGATATTTTGTTTGTTTTATTGATTTTTGTGGCTGTTCCTTATTTTGTGGTTCATTTATTCATTTTCGTTCATTAGTTTTGACCATTATGTTAAACTTGTGAATGTTTTGTTCATTTTTATTTGCTATTTTTAGTTAATTTAATGCTTTTTTCTTCATTCTGACTTGGTCTGCTGCCACATGTGCCATATCCATTCAAGTTTTAATTTTTTTCTTTTTATTTATTTATTCATTCACATTTATGTTGAATTTTTTGAGCATTTGTCCCAAGAAGACATGTGTTCTTGGGACAATGTTACATGTTACATGTCTTGTTGAGCCAAAAGGCCTAAATAATAGAATTTTCATTAAAAATTGAGTTCGCCAAATATTTAACTTAATGCTGAGAGCAAAAGGACAGTTTAAGTGCTACCTCCAGCTGTCTCAAGATGTTAACTGTGAAACCCTACGTACAGCATTTCACCACATCATAACACAGCTGAAGACTACTTTTGAAATGTTCAAATGCTTCTGGAATAAGTACTGGGTGTAGAATGATGGGAAAGGCTTTCAAAAAATTATGATCAATGGCGGTTTTTATAAAGCTGGATTTAAAGTATCATAAATGTCTCAGTTCAATGGGAAATAATAGCCTTGTACTGACTTGTGAGAGTTGAAATTCATTGTAGTCTTGCCTGCAGTTCTGTAACCTCTCATCTGTTTTAGGCTTTAATAATATTGTTGATTTATCTGTGATATATTTGGAGCTGCGGGCATTTTCTGCTCCTATTCGGAAATTAATAGATGGTCTTCGAGGGTGTTTCATTATTCTCGCTGGCTTGACTGTGAATTGTGGCAAGAACATGGCGGTCACTCCATCAAAAGGAATTATGTTCAGTTTCTCACAAAGACATTTGTCATGCAGGACAGGAGGTATTAGAGCAATGAAAGACTCTTAACTCCTGTTAAAATCTGCACCTTGGACTCTTTGCTACAGGAGCCCAGGGAAAACAGCCACTTGGTCTCCTGCGTTTCCAGTGGCATTTTCAACACAGATCCTCATAACGTGATGGTGAAAGTTGATTAATAGTACATTTAGCGCAACTTGCAGCCTTCTTCTCAGTAATAAATTAGGGTCATTAATCAATAAAGAGCACAGCAATTCCAGGAGACAGGGGACATGCTGGTTCCTAATAGAAAAAGAGAGGCGTGGTGCTCGGGCCTTTCCCACCATTGACCACCCTGGCTGAGGTGTTCATTGTGCACCTGCCTCAATCCAATTAAATGACATAATTAATGAGCATCTTCCTCAACCCATAATGGGCTTCACAACTTGGCTAGCCTATTGATTTTGAAGTGACAAACCAGAAAAGTCAACCTGTGGGTTTACCAGGTTCAAATCACCCTCAAGTTAAACTAGACTGGAAACAATTTCAGACGGATCCAACAGTAGAACTAAAGCAGCGGCTGAGCAGTAACTCGTATTATCACTGTTCAAGTCATATGAACAGAAGCACAATGTAAGATGGTCATAAATGTGAAGAATAAGAAAAATCACTTTATTTACCTACATCAACGATCAGTTCAGGGCAATTCCTTATGCTAAAACTTTAAATGACTCTAAACATAAAAGCTATGACTGCACAATTAATCATCACAGTATTAGCCTGGGTAATTATCCGTATAACTACAAAAGGGTGCACTTCAAATGACTGATATTGTGACACTATATCTTCAGTACTCTAATTTATGTCCATATGCACCTATTAAACTTACAAAAAAATATTAAAATTACTAAATCAATTAAAAAATTAGGATGTAAATAAAATGTAAATAACAACAGAATTCAGTGATTCTCAAAAAGCCATATTCTATTCCCAGTAGAACATAAACAACATATCAGATATTGAAACTGAAATATTTTACCATTGCATGGAAAAAATTGTCTCATTTTGAACTTGATGGTAGCAACACATCCCAAAAAAAGTGGAACAGTGGCAAGAAAAGGGTGGAAAATACAGAAATTGGTTCAAATCAAAAGCAGTTGGAGGAGCATTTGACAACTTATTAGGTTAACTGGTAACAGGTCAGTGACATGACTGGGGATAAAAGGAGCATTTTAGAGACAGAGCCTCTCAGATGTAAAGATGAGCAGAGGTTCACCAATCTGTGACAAACTGCATCTGGAACAATTTCAGAAAAATGTTCCTCAATGTGAAAATGCAAAGACTTTGAAAATCTCTAGGGTATAATATCATCAAAAGATTCAGCGGATCGGGAGGAAGGTCAAAGGCTAAAACGGGATGGTTGTGATGTTCGGGTCCTCAGGCAACACTGCATTAAAAACAGACATGATTCTCTACTGGCGATTACTGCTCCGGGCTCAGGAACACTTCTGTGATCGGATGAATACTGGCTTTATGAGATGTGCAAATCACTGCATTCTGATTTTATTTACATCCCACCTTTTTTGGAATGGGGTTGTATGTTTTTTTCTTGCAAAGTACTGACTTCACTGCAGGGTGTTATTCCCACCTACTTTTTATCAGAAAAAGTTCTGATTGGCTGAACCACAAATCAATCAAAAGTGACGTAGGATCATATTCTGAGGCAATTTTACTGTAAACAGAATAATTTACTTTTCATGGTCAATCTGAAAAATATATGTCAGGAATATTGACGGCTCCTTGACATGGGACTAATTTTAACTTCACTATTGATCGTTGGTTTAAAATTTAAAGTTGAACTTTAGAATTCTGCTGAGTCATGGGAGCAGGACCAAGGGGCAACAACTGGGGCTGTTCAGGCCAATACAGAAGTAAGTTTACGTTGTAATCCCACCGCTTGGCCACTGGGGAATCGATCGTCCGGCTCCAAGAAGTTTCTTTCCCATAGAGATACATGGGACTTCTATCTGAAAATACTATGCGAATAAATTTTTTTCATGGTCATCATGATCTCAAATGTTAAATTTGGACCCTCTAAAATTAATGTGATAGTCCATCTTTAACCTTTTGCTTTGTTATTGAGTTTTTAATAATCTGACAAATCACTGCCGTGCTGGGGTTTGATTGACATGTCGCTATAGCAGCTGCTCACTATAGTGAAGTTGGACCGATTCAGAGCTTCGTATCTTCTATTTATTCAATATGAGCATATCTGTACATTAGCTACACTTCACTGCAGCTGTGGGTAAGTGTTTACACTAACAACACTGTGATATGACTTTGTTTGACACTGCGTGGTGAAGTTTTACTGCATCAGTAAGATAGCGGCTAATGTTAACTCTCCCATGAGCCCCTGGCTTCATAAGCCCAGCTGCCATCGTCCAAATATGGTTACATCCTGTTTTTGGCTCCAAGATCTCGTCCAGGAAGTGACAAGTCAATTGGCCTCAAAACGGTCACTTTGTCCATAATATATACAGTCTATGTACAGGACTGATGCATGTTAGCTGGAATATGATTGATTCTCACTTTTGACGACACAAGTTGTTTTTCCTGTTTTCCATTTTATTGGGAGAAAATTCATAGTTTCACAGTTTTATTTTACAACAGAGAGTTTATACAACCAACCCTGAAAACCCAGTAAAGATCCGTTTTCACAGTGTGCAACCTTTAAAGGTTCAGATATATTAAGATTAAGAGAGATCTAACTCTAGAAATAAACAAAAATAAACACACCCTCTAGTAATATTTTGGATTTAGTGACAAAAGTGACAATAAATGGTACTATTTTTAAGTTTTTCTGCGAGTAATCCATACATTTTCCACAGTAACCAAGCAAGTAGACTCAAACTGAATTCAAAAATAATGTCCGCAATAATCACAATAGAACTATTTTGCCAAATCATAATCAAGAAAACGTACAAAATAATTCACAAAAAATAAGAAAAAAGAATAAAATTATCAAGTAACAACAAACAAATATCTAAAAAAATATCAAAAATGAACAAAATAATCTAGTAAAAAATAGGGGAGAAACTGGTCAGCAAAATAAATTGACAAAAATATTTCATAAATTGACTGAAAATAAATAACCCAAACACAAAATGGACCAAAATAATCAACAAAGTAGAAAATTAAGTAGGCCAAAAACTGTACAAAACATTCCACAAAATCAGCTGAACTACACTTTTTCAACAGATAAGATCAGTCCGAAGTAAAAATATAAATAAAAAAACATTTTATGCAATCATCACTTTAAGGCTCAGAAATATGAATTTGAGATGAAATGTCTGTGGCAATTACAACTTGGCAAATTCAAATTTCACACTATTTTATGACTTTTAAGACATTATTTTTTAAATTATAAGACATTTTAAGACTTCTTAAGGACCTGTGGATGCCATGATAGCACCACTCCATGAACTCAGAGGAAAAAGGTGAATCAATTAACTTTAGTGATGAAAGTCCATGTCGGAGATAAAAATTTCACACTGGCAGAAAACAATTAAGTGCCAGAGATGTGGATGAATGACTCTGAGGTTTGCCGGGCTACCTGAAAAAGCACCTTCCCCATCCAGCGCTGTCCAGAGCTGTCACGCTGCCTCGGCTTCATTCAGCTTGATTAATGATAAGCTGTGGGGCACAGCTAGAAGGTCTAGTCTCAATTATGAAAAAGCCAGTAACTAGTCCATTGTGCTGATGCCTTTATTCCACTGACAGCGCTGAAAAATAGCAATATTTCTAATCAAAGTTGAATCATTTATCACTAATTTATTGGCGTTCCTCCACTCCCTGCCTCATCCATCCACAGCTGACCTATCCTTTAAGCAAGGTACGACGCCCTCTCCATGCTTTATCACCCACTCCTCTGTGGAATCTGTTTTACCCACTGTGAACATCCCATGTATTGGCGTGGCATCTTCTAAAATAATTTTTAAAAATGTATTTGATAATGTGATAATGTGTTTCTCTAAGGCAAAGTTTTGCAAGATTTTTTTAGCTTAAGACATCTCCATTTGTAACAATAGTGATTTTTATTTGTGTTTAACTATAAAAGGTAATCAACAAAACGAACAAATATGAATGGAGGAATTGGGAAAAGCAACAAAAATGGCACCACTCATGGACAAAGTGGGTAACTATGTGCAAAATAATCAACAGAATGAAGAAAAATAAACAACAAAATGAAGAAAAATGACAACACTAATCAATAATGTATATAAAAAAATTAGGGTCAGTATAATGAAAAATCAGTATAATGAATTAAAACTAAAAACAAAATGAATCAAGCAACAGAATGACCAAAAATAATTGGAATAATAGAATCAACAAAATGAATAAAAATTGACAAAATTATCAAAAAATGCACAAAATAATGACCAAAATAATCAACAGCAGCAAAACATCCTGCAGTAAAGTGACCAAAAGAATCAAGAAAATGACTAAAAATGATCAGAATAATCAACAACATAATAATAAATATAAAAGAATCAACAGAATGAATATACGTAAACATGATAAAAACTATCAGGAAAATGACAAAAAATGACTAAAGTGATCAACAATATGTGTAAAAATGGACAACATAATCAACAAAATGAATAACAATGAGCAAAACAACCAGGAAAAACAAAACAAAACAGATCAAAGACAATGAAGAGATGTACAAAATGATCTGCAAAGTAAAAATAAACACCAAAATAATCAACAAATTCTATAAAAATGTACAAAACAATCAACAAAAGTGACAAACAGGAATCAGAAAAATGACAAAAATGACCAAAACGATCAAGGACATTGAACAAAATGACCAAAATGGTCAACAAAATTTTTCATAATGACCAAAATAATGAACAATATCGACAAAAATGACCAGAGCCTTTCTGTCTGGAGTTTGCATGGACTCCCTGTGCCTGTGTGGGTTTTCTTCGGGTACTCCGGTTTCCCCTGCACTCAAAAACCATGCACTGTGTGAATTTCCCGCAAGGCATTGATATAGTATAAATAAATAAATAAATCAATACACTTTATTTGTAAGGCACAGCTGAAACAAAGTGCAGGGACAAATAAAATCTAAAAACATAAGACATTAAGCATCTGATAACACAATAAAACAAAAACAATAAAATGCAACTAAAAATACCAATGTAATCAACAAAACATAACACAACTAACAAAAATAATCGTGGAAAATGAACAAAACACTCAACAAACTGAAAAAAATAATCAATACACTATACAAAGCATGCACAAAATAACAGACCAGCGGAGAACCCAGGAACAAAGAGTTTCACAGCACGTTTTGACTTGATCCCATCACTCCGAGCAGATAAAACACTATAGTTCGTAATGTAAATAAATGTCCCTGCAAACAAAAGGGGCAACTTAGCCCCATTCCACTATTAAATTCACAGCGTCTGGAGTTTATAAGGGAAGATAAGTGAGTTTAATATGCACTGGAGGGTAAAGGAAATATTCTATTACTGCATGTAGTGTAGAAATTACCCCATAAAGAAACTAATATGGCAATTTGGGGAGCAATTTTTAATATGATTTTCATGATGCACAGTTCTACTTATGGTAATGAAGTTGTCATTGGACTTGCTCACTGCTGCTAATGCACAGCCCATCTTTCAATTTGTACGAATTAGACTAAACTGTTATGAATGAACTTCATTAATGCCGGAATGAGAAAAAACATGTTATTGCATTTCTGGACCACTGGCTCTGGGATTGTGTGTTTTATATTGTTTTGATCTAATTTTGGAGTTTGAGGGAAAACACTCTCTTAGGTATATAGGACTGTTCTAAAATACAAACAAACAGCAGGGGATCGTTATCTATTTTGAAATGGATGCAACAGCAAAGTCTCATTGGGAAGACGAATCGGATGCTTTACGACTGCTACTGAACTAACAGTTTATCTATTCTAACTCGAGTAGATTTAGTGTCACATGGGCATCAATTGGGTATAACAAGGTGGCACTTGAATCAATCCATAGCCTACAAGGGTTTAAATTATCTCTTATCATTATAATGGAGAGCAAAGATTGAGCAAAGCAAAACTCTAAAATAAAAACACATTAAAGAGGCCCTGAAGACCGGTTTTCCATCGGGTGATCCTCAGAATATATTTTCATTGACCAAATAATAACTCCATGTCTGTCATAAGTAATTGCTCCACTTTTCCTCTCAGAACTGTAGTCAAAGTGAATGCGTGTGAATGATTTCCTATTGAAAGAAAACATATGAGGTGTGGGCAGTGAGCTGGTGTTACAATATGTCATGATGGGTTTACTTCACCACTGTCCTCTCAGACAATTAAAAACATTGACCTGAAACTGCTCTGTTCATAAGCCTGCTCAAGAAATCAATAATTACTGTTTTTATAATGGCTATAGGTTACATTTTGATTAATGTTTTGTCTCTACAGTGATAGATTTATTTGGGTTGAATTGGTTTCATGCACAGGTGGGTAGTACTCAAGTACATTTATACCTTTACATGTACTTGAGTAGTTTTTTCCCATAACCTGTTTTTCTGGGAGTAGTTGTTTTTCAGAATAATTTTTACTCTTAGTTACATTTGTGATGAAAACAAAATGTTCTACATCTACATATGGTGCCACCTCAGTGAATAGGAGTAAAAAATGGTAAAATAAAAAAAAATTAAAATAATCAATAGAACTAAAAACAACTGAACTAAATAATCAAGGAAATCATCAAAATCAATAAACTAAGTAGGAAAAATTTGCAAAAATCATCAAAAAACACAACAAAATCAATGCAAAATTTAAAAGATTAACAAAAAGGAGCAAAACAAGGTTTAAAAAAATCAAGACAATTAACAAACCTAAAAAAGCAGTCAAGTACACAGTCAAGTACAACAAAATTGGCAAAAAGGAAGAAAATAATCAAGTAAATTTACAAAAATGAACGTGAATGTGACCAAGAAACTGAAAAAGTCGAGAAACTAAGTGACAGTATGAGCAAAAATGACAAAAATAATCATGAAGGTTTACAAAAATGAACAAAAACAAAGATGAAAAAATCAAGCAATGACATTGGCAACCCCCCCCCAAAAAAAATGTTAAAAAGTTTAAGTAATACATAGGCCACAAAAATCAACAAAACCAACAAAATTTGATAAACAAAAATGATCAAACTACGTGACTGAAGGTAACATATTAGGCTGTAATAAATACCGTGTTGTGAAGTAACTCCGTACTTGAGTAGTTTTTTGTTGGATACCTTTTAACGCTTGCTCAAGTATTTACGTTTATGAGTACTTCTACGTCTACCTGAATCATTAGACTTATAACATAATACTTTTGCTTGAGTACTGTTTCTGTTTTCTCTGCACACCCCTGGATTTATGACATTAAAAAAGACATATTGTTGCCATTTTTAATAATTAATCTAATTGCCACATATCGCTAGATTGTATATTTCAAATTTCAATACCAAAACACCACAGAAATCCTTGATTCCACCACATCCATGTACAGTACATATACAAGCTGTATGCAGTCTGTTATTTTAAAGGCTCTGTTCTGTGAAAATCCAGCTTTTTTGGAGTTTTATTGTTCATTTAAACTCCGGTGTGAAATGCTCGATGAGTTTTACATTTTGTGTATTACAGAATACCTACGCGATTGCCTCTGCTTGACCTTTAAGTTCTTGAAGTGACAGATGGAAGAGACTATGAGTCTTTGTTTCTGTAAGAAGTCAAAGTCTGGCCTTGAAGCCCCAGCTCAGAGTTTCACCGGGCCATAAAATAGATATTTGGTGCTGGGAGAAGTGTCTATTGTATCATGTCTGAACGTGTGTTTTTAAAATGCATTCCAGCTTGCAACTTTATATGAAAGTAGGTTAGCTGCATGTTTTTAGCTGTACAGTGGTCCCTCGCTATACTGCAGTTCACCTTCCGCGAACTCGCTGTTTCACGTATTCTTTTTGGTGCAATTTTCATGTATTTTTTATACAGCGTACGAACGCGCATTGTGTTCTGTGTCCTGATTGGCTAAAGCCACTGTCAGTCATCTCCTCTGTGTTGTGTCTCCTGTGCTGTGCAGCGCAGAGTGTGTTCAGCTTCACCGGACATGCACCGGTGTTCGATCGCTGGCGGTGTGACTCTGAAGTGCTGTATGTTTGTGGGTTTTCTCTCCGACGAAGGTCTGCATTGGAGGG